>BQNB010047948.1:0-41336 GCA_026074375.1 Tanacetum coccineum
GAGAGCTTCTTTTTCATCATCGTTTAAACCTTTTGCAATAATCACGGATAACTTGTCGTTTTCTTCCAAGTAAGCATATTCTAAATGAGATGGTAAATCTTTTAACTCTAATTCCAGAGGCTCGTTAATTGAAAATTTCGCCTTGGTAACTTCACTTTGTTTAAGGTCCATCGGAGGGAGTTGAAACGGGTCATTATTTAACAATTTTTCGATCAAACAAATATCTTCATCCGGATCGCAATCGGCATGATCAATTTCCGGTGAAATCGAATCATCCTTGAGATAAGCTTCAATCTCTTCTAAAATGAATTCGGAAGTAAAAGGCTTAGACGTCAGAGTGGGATTGCTACCTGAAGAATCATTATTAGAAAATCCTAGCAATCCCGGAGCATACTCCTCACAAACTTCATCAATAATGTCAATTCGGTTTACCGACTTATCATTTGTAGAGGAGTATCTCGTGGTTTGATCAAGATTAAAAGTGACGGCTTTGTTATCAAATCGAAGGGTTATTTCTTCTCAATAAACATCAATTAAAGCATGACTGGTCCTCAAAAAGGATCTCCCAAGTATGAGAGGTACTCGAGGACCGGCTTCGAAATCGACAACAACAAAGTCGGTAGGAAAGTGGAACTTTCCCACTTTAACATAAACGTCTTCAGCGAGTCCTTTAGGATGAGTTATGGATCGATCCGCTAACTCTAAAGTCATCCGAGTTGGTGTAAGTTCGGGTAGGGAAAGCTTTTTCCAAAAGGAAAGAGGCATAAGATTTATGCTTGCGCCAAGATCGGCCAAGGCGTGACATACATCCATTCTCAGAAAATTGCATGGAATAAGAAACTTACCGGGATCTCCAAGCTTTTCGGGAAGCTTTTTGAGGAGCATCACTGAGCGGGAGTGACAACTTTCGTAGAAATAATCTCGACTAAGGTCGAAAGTTGATCCGCAAGCTTATCAATTCTCGCATCCGTCTTACTAACACTTTCCCTAGAAGTCGTATTCATCCTAGAAGCATTTGGTTTGTTTCGTGAATAACGCACTTTTGATTTGTTTTCAATTATATTCAAAGCCTCTCTAGTCGTCTTACTCAAAAGATTTCCACCCGCCGCGGCATTTAAGGAGTCTTGATTGTTGTTGTTTAAACCGTTATAAAAGGTATCAACTTGGGTTAACTCCGTAAATCCATGGTGGGGACAAGCTCTAAGCATTTCCTTAAATCGTTCCCACGCTTCACTAAAAGACTCATCGAATTTTTGGGTAAATCGAGAGATTTTATTCTTTAAGTGAGTCGTTTTCGAGGGAGGGAAAAATTGATTCACGAATTTGGTAACGAGATCCTCCCAAGTCAAGATTGAATTAGGAGGTTCTTTCTCGTACCAAGTTTTAGCAGCCCCCTCGAGTGAATATGGAAACATCATTAGCTTAATCACATCGTTTGGCACATTCCTAAATCGTAGAGTCGAGGTAATCCTTTTGAAACTATTAATATGAGCATGAGGATTTTCGTTCTCTAAACCGTGAAACGGGTTCGCTTGAACCAATTGTAACAAATTCGTTTTAATCTCAAAATGATCCGCATTAATTTCCGGTAAAACGATAGCTTCTCCGTACCCTTCCGTGGGTGCACGGAGTAGCTCTTCCATTGTACGTTCCGCCATTGGTGCAACGATAGTACGAAGCTCGGGTTCCGTTCGACTATGTTGGAGGCACCTTGTCTCTATTTTGAGTCTCGGAATGGTTACGTTCGAATTATTTGGAAATTGGAATTTCCAATGCGCATGCACTAAACAAACAATTGAAATGATAAAAGAAATGAGAACAATATTTTTATTTACCGAATAATCAACAAACTTAGGGTAACTCCCTTAAGTAAAATAAATTTTACAAAAGAGGTGCGCCTTTTTCGTAAGTGACACAAAGGGTAAAAAAAATTGAATCTTTGGTTCGGGAACTTATTGATGGATAATACTTCAGTTGAAAGTATTATTTGTTGGTGTTCTTTTACCAACTTTGTAAAAAAATTATTTCTTATATTCACGAATTCACAAGAAAAATCGAAAAATCCGGAAGAGCAATTATTTTTGTATTTTTGTATTTATCTAACTTTTACATATACTAAAAAGAAAAAAAATTTACTTTTTATATTTTTAATTTTTTTTTTATTTTCTCAAAAGCATAACTTTCGAAGACGAAAGGTTCTTCAAACCACGATCGACAAATGCAAATGAAGGAATCTTAATCACAAATCCCCGGCAACGGCGCCAAAAACTTGATGTACAGTTTTAATACGTATAATAATATAAAGTATAGAAAATTCCAAAACTACCCTTGAGGACAAAGGTAGTAGGAAAAATCTTACAAATATACTACACGTTTAACCTGTAAATGATTACCGGGTCGTTTTCCCAAAGATTTATGAAATTGAGACCTCGTTTGTTATTTAGACAATGACTTGAATTGGTTCAAAGATGATTTATTTTCTAAAATCCTAATAGTGAGCAAATAAAAGCACAAATAAAGCTAACTGCGAAAAACGTTAACGAAAATTTAATAAAATGCGGCAAATAAGCAAGCACACTAAAATTAAACACTAAATGATTTTCTAAACTTTTTCTAATCCTAATTAACTATATAATAAGTAAAAGCTAAGGAAATTCTAAAACGAGGGTGATTAAAGCTTAAAAATGAAGAAAACGGGAACGAAATCCCGTTCTTTTAAAAAATGAACTTTCAAAATTTTTAACCCTACGGAAGTAAATTTAAATCCTAAGCCTAAAATATGATAAAAGAAATTTTATAAAAAAGAATTTTATTTTTCTGATTATTTTTCTATTTTTTATGAATTTTTAAAGTTTTAATAAAGAAAAATGATTTAAAAATATAAAATTAATCCTAAAAATTCTAAGAAAATTACTAAAAGTGTAAAACAATATGCTTGATTTTATAAAAATGCTAACTAGAAAGAAGCTGAAACAAAAAGCTCTAAAAAGCTAGGAATAAGCTACGGCTTATTATAGAAAATAGAGAATAAAAATGTATTTAAAAGAAATGGGTTGGGCTATCATAACAGATAGCCCTGGTCTGGTGCGATGGTTTGAGTGTGTTAGATATTGGGTTCGACGTGTGTGTGGAGGCTAGGTGATGGGTTCGAATCATGGCCTAGTTTTTGCTAAGTTTTTTTATTTTTAAAAAGTTTTTAAACAAAATTGTTAAGCTACCGAAAATAAGCAAATTTCTCTAAAAAAACTTTTTATGAAAATCACTAAATAAACTAAAAATTAGCTTAAAAGTTGACAGTTTTTACTTAACTAACTTTCTTGCTTTTTAACAAAACTTAATAAGCTAAAAACTGAAATAAGCTAAAGCAAGAACCAAATAAGCTATCACTACCCTAAAACTAACTTAATAAGCTAATCTAAGCTAGAAAAAGAGCAAGTAGAATAAGCTATAAGCTGAAAAAATTCAAATGAGCATTTAGTTAAACAACTAAATACCCAATTGACTTAAGCAGCCAATTTTTGAGCTTTAATTTCAACTCTCAAATGGAAACCTTATTACAAAATGGCTTGTATTTTTAGAAAGCTTATACTACAAGCTTCTTAAAACAACTTTTGAAAAGGAATTTGAAACTCAAATGATCTAAATAAAAGCTAAACGAAAGAGCTGATTTCTCTCAGTACATGCTGAGTATACTTTTTGGTTTTCAAAAGACAAAATGCTGATTTTGAGCTTAAAAACAGATAGACAAATAAGCTATTTCAACAAAATTTAGCTCAAAACCTTAATGAATATGTCCCTACAAACTATTAGTGCTCTTTATGAATATCAAGACTAATCTTTCTATAAACTAGCATAAATTTTAACTTGAAAAAGAGCTTATTGTTGTTTTCTATGTGATGACACATGACACTGAAATAACAAACTTTTAAACTAAACTAACACAGGACCTCTTAGAGACTTATTCCTACAAATTTTAAACACTAAAGCAAGAGTAAATTAAGCAATGTCAACACCTAGAACAGTCCTTGAGCTGAAAATGCATTCTAAACTAAATTCATGCTAACAAATCTTAACAACTATCACAAATTTTATCAAAACTAGATTAAACCTACAAACAACTTTAAATCATGACTTTATAAACCTAAAAACTGAGATTTTATCATTGAATCCAAGGACCAAAATGGATTTCAGCCAGTTCTAACTTGAGTTAGAACTGACTGACCCAAACACTCCCTAAACTTCTTAAAATTCCATAATCCAGCTTATAAATGATTATTAAGAACAAAGATCAACTACCAGATACTAGACAGCTTATAATAAACCTAATGAACAGATATAAGCAATCAAATAAACCAGAACAATAAGCCTACAGTATGAGCTAATATTTTTGGATTTTTATGACTGATTTGAAACAATAACTTGTAAACTAAATTTTAATCTAACAAATAAACTCAAATAGCAACAAACAACAATACTAAGCAGAATTAAGCTAGATTAATCAATATTAAGCTACTACAAACAGATTAAGCTAATAATGCAGATTTAAAGTAAGATTATAAAAAGACAGAAAAGTAAATAATAAAGGGAAAGAGGAGAGTACCTCCACCTCAGCTAAACAGAGGTGAGTGCTCTAAATAGAGCTTATAAATGCAGCTTAAGCTTATAGCTTAAGCTTAATCCAAAATCCTATACTAATCCTAACACTTGACCATCAAGCACTATTACCACTTGAATTCTATAAGCAGCCATCCAATTCCATTAGAATTCAAGTAATTGAGAGCTTTTAGTAGCTTAAGGACAATAAGAGCTTATGAAACAGTAGAGCTTATTTAGATCATTTTTAGCATAAAAGTAAACTTATTAAAAAAACAGATTGCATAATAAGAACAATTAAACTTTCATTACTAGAAAACTGAGTTACAAAATTGAAAGTGAAAAGTTACATGAAATGAAAATACGAATAAGCTAAAGTGACATAAGCTAAAATTATTTAAAAACTACTAAAAGCTAAAAATTGTCTCCTTCCTGTAAGTGAAAAGGTCTTTTATTTATAGGTTTGAGAGAAGCTTCTAGGTCTTGGATACCCGCTCCTTTCAGTCTTGATCTTAACCCTTGAATCCTTGCCAATCATTAGATCTTCAGTCTTCACTGTTGGATCAATATGTGATCACACGGATTGCCAGCGTGGCATTCCTACATCTTTGGAGCTCTTGTGCTTCTTTTGGCCTTGCTTTAGTGTAATTTTCTAGTGTGTTTCTATGAGCACGCGTGTCATTTCCTTGTCCCAAATTGACCAATCATAGGGCTTCGATGACGATTTTGTTGCTGAGCTGTAAGCTTTGTACTAAGCATCTTTTGGTCACGTCAATTGAGTATAGGTGTAGGTTAATTGTACTTTAATCAAGTAAATAAGTCGGGGTAAAAAAATGGGGACGATGAATGAATAGTAAAAATAGATTTTCGCGCCCATTTTTACTTATTCGTTTTGTAATATTTGACCGAGTATAAAAACTTTGACTTGGGCTTGGCTTGGGGATTTTGGGCTCGGGTAAAGGGTTAAGGTAATATGGTTTTGGGTTTGGTTATATGGCTAACGACCGTTAGTCTTTTTAATTAAAAAGGACTAACGGTGTTAAATGTTTAAGGACCATTTGTGAAATTTATTTAACATTGAGGGGCTGTTTTTGGAGATTTAAGGGTTTTGCGTTTTGTGGTTGACCAAGAGTTGACCATTTGACTTTTGTTGACCTTTGCTAGAAACTCCCAGCTCTTGTGCACTCTATCCGTTCTCGTGTTCGTGTTTGCCCGGTTTTGACCGTTTTCTTGTGATTTTTGCAATATCCGTACCTACACATCACAAATGACAAAACAGGCAATATACCAGCATAATTTGCACAATTTGTTCATTTTAGGGCCATTTTTGGTATAAAAAATGATATGTGATTTCTCACATATCACACTTTATCACACGAACTAATCCCACCTAATTCATCATCTTCTCATTCATCAAATGGCACAGTTGGAATTTTGCGACAAGCATAATATGGTCGCATATTTGGTTAAATCTGAAAGTAGTGAGGGTTTTGATGAAATCATAGATTTTTTTACTTCAAGCCATATCTACTATGCTCTTACTGAAAATCCCATCATTTTTGTGTCACTTATTGAACTATTTTGGGAAACTGCTGTTTTGAGTACTACTGAGGAAGGACTTCAAGCTATTTCTGCAACTATTGATGGACATGAAAAGCTCATAACTGAAGATTCTTTGAGAAGACATTTGAAGTTAGATGATGCAGAAGGCATTTCTTCACTCTCCAATGAAGAAATATTTGAGCACTTAGCTCATATGGGGTATGTGACTAATTCTGAAAGCCTTACATTCTTTAAAGGTCATTTCTCACCCCAATGGAAGTTCTTTATTCACACAATTCTACATTGTCTGAGCTCCAAGAAGACTGCATGGGATCAATTCAGTAGCAACATTGCTACAACACTCATCTGTCTAGCTACAAGCAGGAGGTTTAACTTTTCTAAATTCATCTTTGAAGCTATGGTTAAGAATTTGGATAGCCCACACAAATTCTTATTGTATCCCAGGTTTATTCAACTCCTTCTTAACAAACAACAAAGGTTACTCTTACCTCATACTAGAACTTATCCCACTCCTACTCTTACAAGTAAACTGTTTAGTAATATGAGGAGAGCCTCTAAGGGGTATTCAGGGGTAGTAACACCATTGTTTGAGAATATGTTGGTACAAGCACATGATGAAGAGCAACAACAATCACCCTCAAGGATCACATCTTCACCATCATTATCTCCACAACCCACTCAACCATCCCCTTCACCAGAACCAATTCAACCCACCCATGAGGCAGAGGAGACTGCTTCTATGCCCCATGATTCACCTCTCCATGATGTTCACTCACATGGAAGTGCTGAGGGTAGTGTGCAACAACATGATTTGATAGTTTTGGTTACCAAATTGAATGACCGGATTGATGGATTAGAGAAGGACTTGCAACAGACAAAGAAGTCTTACAATACTGCTCTCACCAAGTTAGTACTTAGAGTAAAGAAACTGGAGTACAAGCTGATGTCTGGCAAGGCAAGGAGAAAGGCAAAGATTGTTCTTTCTGATGATGAAGAGATTGCAGAGGACTCTTCCAAACAGGGGAGGAAGATTTCTCAAATTGATGAAGATCTAACGATTTCTCTAGTACAAGATGAAGGTACTTCTTGGATTCCATAGGAAGAGGAAGTTCATGAGAAGCCCAGTGATGAAACTAAAGTACTTGTACAAGAAGAGACTCCCACTGAAATTATTGAAGAACATGGAAGTGGTGAGAAAGGTGAGATGGAGATTAGTACTGATGTACCTCATGTGTATACAAGAAGGAGTGCCAAGGATAAAGGAAAGGCCATAATGAAAGACCATGCTACTCCAAAGAAGGTTAAAAAAATAACTCAAGTGTAGTTAAGTATGGATAAGGAGTTAGCTAGGAAGATGGAAGAAGAAGAAAGAATCAGATTTAATGCAGAAACTGGAAGAAGTGCTTTTGAATAAGAAGAAGAAGAAAGACTAAATTTGGAAGCAGCTAGGGAATTGCAAAGATAACTTGATCAAAGACATGAGGTTCCAACTCAACCTCAAGGAATTGACTGGAATGATCCAAGTGTACTGAGGTATCATGCTTTGAAGAATAGACTTGTGTCAATAGCTCAAGCAAGAAGGAATATGATTACATACTTAAAGAATCAAGGAGGCTACAAGGAGAGCTACTTCAAGAAAATGAGCTATAATGACATCAGACCAATTTTTGAAAGAGTATGGGATCATGTCAATACTTGTATTCCTATAGGGTCTGAGGTTAAAAGAGATTCTTCTAAACCAAGTGAAAAAGAAACTTCAAAAGCAATGGAAGAAGAGAAAGTTGAAGAAGAAGAAGTGAATCCTGAGCAAGATGATGATTTGGTAGAGTCATAACAGTGGAAATTATCAGTTGGAAGCTGTATGAAACTTGTGGAGTTCACACACTGATGGTTGATGGTACTTTGATGACTATTCATATGTTTGTAGAGAAAAAGTATCCACTAACCAAAGAAACACTTCAAAAGATGCTTAACTGGAAATTAGAAGCTAAAGTAGAAAGTTCTATGGCATTGTTCTTCTTAGCATTATTGATTAGTTTCCGCATAATCAATAGTGTTCAAATCAGTGTTTCATTATTGTTGCTTTAGAAGAAGATCTAATCCAGAAGAAACTTGGGATTTGAGAGTAAATCACAAGTTTAGGGGAGGATTGTTGGGATTTTAAAGCTTCTACAAGTTAATACTGTTGGCTCAAGATTAATACTGCTAGTGAAGACTTAATGCTGTTAATGAAAATTGAAGAAATAAGTCTAAGTCTTTAGTACTGCTAGCTATTAGTACAATGTTAGTACTGCCAGTAATAGTTAGTATTGTTAGTTAGTATTAGTACTGCTAGTATATTGTATTAGTACTGCTAGTATATTATATTAGTACTGCTTATGAGATATGCATGAGATAAATTAGGAATAGATATGCATTATCTCTTAATGCATTTTATAAGCCTATTAGGGTTTTTCTTAGTGTATAAAAGGAACCCTGCGGCATAGTTAGAGTAACAATAAAATACAAAACAAAGTACATTAGTGTATACAAAACATATAGTTGTTTTGTTATTAGTGCAATATATTGAAGTTGAGAGAATCTTCTGTGTTAATATTATTTGTTCTTCTTGAGTATATATACTAGATTCCGCATAGTATATATATATACATAATCGTCAAGGTTTCAACCTTAGTTGTCTTGGATTTATCTGAGGTGACTAAAAGCTTCAACAAGCTAACAAACGATCTGTTATAAACAGGATCTACAAAATGTATCATGATGTACCTCAGACACTGTGTCACTGTCATATGAAGGTCTAATATCAACATTTTCAATGCCAGAAGCAACCGTTTCTACTAGTATCTTTTCAGCATCTGCATCATTCCCTAAAGTGTTGCTTTCATCCAGTTGTTCTGACGATGGGACAGAGTCATCTATGCTTTCCTTAACGACCAAATTATCTTTCAATGCTATACCCTCAGTGACCAAACACTCTTGAGTCTGCATCTTTTGTTCATTTAACCTTTTCTTAATCAATCTTATTGCTTTAACCTCTCTTTCTTTCATCTGTAGTTCCCTGTATTGAATTACTCTTTCATCGATAATCTTGTCAAGTCCATACAGGTACAGAAGTAGTCTTTCTCTGAAAGTTTGTGGATCTGCTCCTGTGTAGTCTTCAAAGTCCTCTTGCAAAGATTTATTTTCAAAATCTGAAGCATTCACCTCTTTCGAGTTAAAGAATTACTTAAACTGTGTTCTGAGTACTGCAAGAAAAGTATTTGGATCACACTCATGGAGATTATGTTTTTCGAGTTGCCATTCAAGTTGATTCAAATTTTGGAGCATCTTTTGACGGAAAGTCGTGTGCACTTCTCTAAAGTATCTCTTAACTGTCCGTTTATATACATCGTGTCCCTTATAATGAAAGCGGCCACTTTGGAGAGTGTTAAGATATGACTTGAGAATTTTAAACCAGCCCATGCACTTTGTGTGTAGTTTTCTTTCTTCTTGTTGCACCTGCTGTGACTCTTTCTCTTCTGAACTTGAACTTGATGATTTCATTGAATTCCGATGTGTGAAATGATTTGTGGATCTTTTCGATGATTAAGAAGTGATGTGTGGTTTTGTTGTTTTTTGTTGTGTTTTGAAGTGATTTGAGTTAGCAATCGTTACTAGTATTAACAATCTAAGACAAACGATGCAAAAAGGTTTTAACTTTAAGGTTTGTTTTGAATTTGATCACGATTTTAAGCTCGATATAACTTGGAAGTCTTGGTTTTGATTAACGATTGCCGTTATGAATCATAAAGTTTTGATCTTTCTTGAATTAGGCACACAATGTTAAGTCACAAAAGTTATTCATCAAGTTTCTAAATCACAAAAGTTATTCCTCAAAACTTAAACCGCAAATTAAGATTTGTTTTTAAATCACAAAATATAATTTTGTTCTTAAATCACAAAATAAAATTTTGTTCTTAAATCACAAAATATAATTTTGTTCTTAAATTACAAAATTGAAGTTTGTTCTTAAACCACAAAACTAAATGAGAAAATTTTGTAAAAATTTGGGCAACATAACGTCTAATATCTCAAATCGCATGATTGTTTTACAAAAGCTTAAATCGCAAAATTCTTTCCTCGATCTAAACCGCAATCTTAAATCGCAAGTTTCAAATCGCAAGAATATATTTCGCAAAATGTATTTCACAAAATCTTAAACCGTAAAATTCTTTCATTGATCTAAACCGCAATATTATATCGTAAGTTTCAAGTCGCAAGAATTTATTTCACAAGTTCGTATTTTGCAAAATGTTATGTTACACAACCTTGCACAATCCGCGCGATTGGTTAAATCAGTTAGATTAATTGTGTAACCCTTTTTAAATCACAATAGAGCGTAAAGCACGAGTCTTTTTCGAAATAAACCTTAACTCGCAAAAGTACATAAACCGCAAAGACCAAATAGCAAAAGTATCTATTCCGCTTTTTGTAAATCGCTTTTCGTTTAATTATTAAATAGCTTTTTGCCTATTCAGTTTTTTTTTGTAAATCGCAAAATTTGAGCTTTTTAAATCGCAAAATAAAATGAAAAGAATCTAAATCGCAAAACCATTTAGAGCTAAACCGCAAAATTAAAAATATGGCTAAATCGCAAAAGTGAACTTGTGGTTTAAAATGATTTTAGATCAAACAAGAATACACGTTGACACAAGGCCCAAAGGAATCATTTAATATGAAAACAGCCCATAATCAATAGCAAGTATGAATCGCTTTGTTTAGACAATTGTTGAACACAGAATACGGAACTTGTTTTTTATAACGTGAGAAAAAAAATTGTTTTGAATTTTGCAACACAAATTTTAAACCAAAAAGCATAACAAATCGACCCAAGATGAAACCTTGGCTCTTGATACCAATTGTAGAAAACCTTATTTTCTATATCAAATCACACACTATAGAAAAAGAGAAGAGATAAATAGATTGGTGGAGGTGTTTGGATAATCACTTGTTTATTTCATAAGAAAAGGAGAGAAACACTCTTTTACACCTTACCTTAACACATACTCACACCCTTTCTATGAGGTGGGAGATCCATTTTAGGCCAAGGCTCTCCCTACACTTTACCTCATGGGGTGATGTGGGATAGTATCACTTACTATCCCGCTTACATACGTAACTACGTATATTTCACTAACTATTACACGCTTACTATATTACTATCTATTACAAGACTCGTGAGATCGATAATGGTCGTCACTTCACTAAAACTGAATTTCTAACAACAAGTATCAAGTATTGCGTTCCTTGGGTAGACTCTCAAACGATCTGTGAAAGATCGTTGGAACATCTAACCCAAACTCCTCAACATACAACTTGTAATGCTTGGTTAATGCTTGGTTTGCTTCATCTCCTCTGTCAACATCCACTCTGGAATCCTTATTCCTAATCGTTCCTTGTTCTTCCTAGAGTTGAAAATTGATTTGACAACATCATCATTTTCAACTTTGTGATAATGTTCATGAAGCCTTTTTGGGATGTGATAACGTACCTTTTTAGGGGTAATTATATATCAAATAGTAGTATAATATTAATCAAAATATAAAATCCCCCCGAGTCAACCAAGTCAACCTTTTAGGAAAAAGGTCAACAAACTCACGGGTATGTTATAAATGATTCCGGATAAGTGTTACCCGGGTCTTCTCCCAACGAGGCGTGAAATTGACGGTTACGTTTTAGGTTTGACTTTTAGATGCTTGAATGCAAGAAGGATTTGGTTTTTGGTTTTCTAAATCTACGGGAAATAGCAATTAAAAGGCAACGGGAAAACTTAAAAATCTACGGGAAACATAAATAAGGCAAGGGAAAGATAATAGGCAAGCTAAACTAAAAACGGAAGCAATTACGAAATTAAAATTAAATAACGGGAACTTAAAAACGCGTCTAAATAACGAAATTTTCAAAATTAAATCCTAAAAATGCAAATTTCAAAAAAAAATCTTAAACTAAACACTTAAAACTAATTTAATAAAAATTAAAACTATTTTTTAGTATTTTTAAACTTTTTTAAATGATTTTTAAGAATTAAATCCAATATAAAAGAAATAAAAACAAGTAAATCATAGCGACGCTTTATTTGTTACAAAATAGTCACTAAACTGTCACTATTCTAGGTTCTCCTTCCTCCCAAAGCATTAGCGACACTTTTTTCTATCACTAAAGTGTATTCCAACCTATTTTTTTCATGTTTTTCTTTTGCAATAACCTTTAATAAGCTGGAATAGGGGCTTTTGACAAGATGCTTTTTTATTATACCTCAAAAATAAGCAACTTTAAAAATACAAACTTTTTCTAAAAACTTATAAATAAGCTGAAAAAGAGCAAAGGAAACAGACAGTTAACTTTTTTATACTAAGACTTAAAAGGGCTTAACAGCTAGGCTTTATATAACACAAATAAGCAAATGAAAATGCAAATAAGCAAACAGAGATAATGACCAATATCTAATAAGCAACTAAGGACAAAAATTAGCAAAAGAAACAGGCAGAAAAGCTAAAGCAAAGCAAATAAGCACTTGGCAAATACTGCTAACCAAACAGACCCAATAGGCACTTTTGTGCTTATTTTTAAGCACAAAGATGGATCCTTATGGCAAAATAGCTTATGAAACCTAAAAGTTTATCCTATGGGCTACAATTATCAATAAAGAAAAAGGAGTTTGAAATTGAGCTAAGCTATGATAATGGCTTATCAAAAAAAACTACTTTAACTCAGTATATACTGATTTTGGTTTTCTATTTGAAAGACAATTTGAGCTTTTGCAGGCTAAAATTTAAGCTATTAAATGGCAATTAAAATCCAAAATAAGCTGAAATAGACAAAGTTCACATACCAAAGAGCTTATGGAACAAAAATCAGATCTTAAAACTATTAAGAGCTTATCTAATCTTACTACTGAAAACTTGACTTTTAACTAAAATTTGATTGGCATTGGTGACTTAAAAGCTAAAGAACTACAAAAGCTTAAAACAGCTTAAACCTTAAACCTAATAGGAATTAATGGGTGGAAATATACACATTAACTAAGCTAGAAAATAAGCACAAGGCAAAAAATGGCAGACTTGGTTTTTAAGCTAAATGGCCAAAAGCTAAACTGTGGGCTTTCTTTTGACACAATAAGCAAGTGCATAGACAAATAAGCTAAAACAAGTATCAACCTACACCTAATAAGCAGTTGGGAACTAAAATGAGCAAGGAATATAAGCTTAAAAGGGCTGAAAAGGGCAATAAGCTTAATGGCCAAATCTGCTATACAAACAGCCAAAGGGGGCACTTAAGGGCTTAATTTTAAGTTAGCAAAATAAGTCTAAATGTACAACTAAGCTGAAACAGATTAAGGTTGAACTACAAACTACTACTATGAGGAAATTCAGATCCTAATTCTAACATTAAGGCACTTAAATTTAAAATCAAAAAGAGGCATTTAAGCCCTTTTTCTATTGATATGCAACAAAGAATTATGACAGAGTTTGCTAACCCTCAAGGCACCAATGCATACCTCAACAAGTTATAATCTAATGCATACTGAGACCATTAGAAAGCATGAAACAATCAACAAAAAGCACCTTTACAAAGTCTAACTTAAAAGCTTATACCAACTATTTTAAAACCACAGTTTCAATTTATGATTACTGAAAACCTTAAATGATGATTAAATTTAAAACAAAACTTAATTGAACTGACTTAAGGGGTAAATTAAAACTTGTTTAAGTGGCTTGGTGACCCAAAACCATTTTAAAACTCATTTTGACCTGTTTTCAGCCCTTGACCCAAACACCCCTTAACTTTTTGCATTTTCATTTTAAAACTAAAGCAGACTAAAAGAACCTTAAAATTAGATGTAAACAGCTTAAATATGAGTATAAATAGGCTTGTAAGAACTTATAAGCCTTTGAATCAACAATGGAATAGTAACTTGTAAAAACAGAATTTTAAGAACAAAATCAAACTTTTATTAACTTGGAAAAGATTACAATGCTTAATATGTAAAAGACAGAATTTAAAAACACAATTTTAAGACATTCGAAAGTAAAATTAAACCTAAACTACCCTACTCCTAGTTACTTCCTTCAATCTCTGTCTTCTCTCTTATATATGCTGCCAAGGTTGTGTTTGTTGTGCTAGTTTGCTGAGAGGCTTCAAAAGCTCATCCTGACCCTTGAAATTTCTTGGTGCCCAATCCTATGAATCCAACCCCTTCATTTTTTTTTCTTTTGTTCTTGACGAATGGAAGCATTTGGGATTGCCAACATGGCTATGGGGTTTTGTGGAGTGGGTAGGATGGAGGGTGATGTTTTGGAGTGAAGTTAGAGGGTTTTGTCTGGTTGTGAACAGTAGCACGTGGGTGTGGAAGATGTACAGTGCATAGGGTTAGGGATTGGCGGGAAAACATTTTATCAGTTTTAATTTGGGCAGGGTAAAGGTTTGAGGTTATGGCAACAATGGCCCCTCAAAGTATATAATGATATTGCAAGTTAAGTCCTTTGTGGTGATGAAAGTATAGGGAGTTGGCAGGAAAGGTCCTTGAGGGTGTGTTATGGGTTTGCATGGACAGTCCTAAAGGACTAACGGTCGTTTGGTGTAAAAGGGGTTGGGCTTAACGAGTGTTAAGTGGCTGTTTTGGGCTAGGATTTGGTTTTTTTTAAGTTATAAGGCTTATTAAGTCTTCATATAATACCTTAATGGGCTGACCCGGCCCATTAGATGGGTGCGGGTTGGCCCATTAAGTATTCCTTCGATTTCGGCTCCGTCTTTGATTTTGACTTTGTCGGGGTTGACTTTTTAGTTGACTTTGACTTCTCTCGCTTTTCCATTCCGTGCTCGGTTTTGTCCGTTTTGACTTGGATTTTTGTCCTTTTCTTAGATATCCGTTTCCTGCACAATATAAGTAAAAACATACAAATACAATGTATTTTTGGTATGTTTTTGGTCATTTAATTCCGTTTTCCTAGGTAAATGGTATGTGTAATTAAACACATACCAAAATCCTCCATACTAAGATATTGTCGTGTCCTCACGCAATGCTACAAGTAAACACTTTAGAAAACTAAGAATCTCAATCCCCCTTGACTAATTACCTCAAAAAGTAGCTAAGTATTCATCAAGGGGAATTAAAGAATCAAAAGCTTTAAAAAGTCCCGTTTTGACCATTTTTTATATTTACACTAACTACCACTAATATTTTTGTATTTTTCTTTTTAAGCAACTAACTAACATATTTGACTTTCATTATTTTTATAACTTTAGGGATCATAGAACAAGATGCATTTTAATCCTAAAATGCCCTGAAAAGGATAAATTCATCGTTCCCGACTTTTCACTTATTCCAAACCAAGCTTAAAACGAAATCACCGTTAAATACAAGTTAAGATGCTAACACTAATCATATTTGTAACTTGTGAACTTTTCACTCCCGAAAATTATTATATCTTAGGTTAGTGTGCTTATTTCGAATTTCAACCATAGATCAACGTTTTGCAAAATTTCTATGCGCACTTCCACACCCAAAATAATAGTTAGAAGGCCGATAAACCCATGTAGCGACTTTTTCGTCTCTGGACATCCCCAAACTTGCGGCTAATGACCAGGCTTTTGAATCACCCCACAGAGACTAGTATCGGGACTCACGGACCTTTGGTTTCAAACACCCTTGGATTTCCTGTATATACATAAAATTACAACTTAAAATGTAATAGTCTTAGTTCAAAAGCATATTTAAATTTAAGAAAAAGATATTTTCCCTATATTATTAATTCCTGTTTATTACACTTAATTATAATTAAAGCATCCGATGTAAACTAATGAAATCATCACCTTAGAATATTGCAACATCGGTTTTGAGCCGGCAAGATGCAGCACACTTTTACATGTCCACATTTTATAATTATTACACATTTTTTACATTATATATATATATATATATATATATATATTATATATATATTAATATAAATAATATATAAATATAACACCAACGATATAGAGAAAATTTCTTTATAAGGAAATTTAAGTATAAAATTTGAACTAAAATAATTGATATCATCCCCATAATCAAAATTTATTGCTTTTAAGTTTAGTATTCGAAAAAGAGCACAGTATTATTAGGCCGTTAATATCTATGGAGATAAAGCCCACAAATTACACACATGAGCTTGTAAGATTTCCCAAATAATCCTTGTTTTAAGCATCCAACTCAAAACTTAACCTATCATTTAACTCTATCATTTTTCGTTCTTCGCAAAGATCCGCGAATGCTTAGTCTAAAAGTTAAGGAACAAGCTAAGAGCTCAACACGCTCGACCGAGTCAAAATTTATTCTTATTCTACCCAGCAGGAAAGTCGAACATTGTGACAAAACACTTATTTTGTTTTTGAAATTTTTTAAATTTTTTCATTTTTTTGGTATTTTGGTGGTAAAAACGGGATTACGTGAAAACACGGGTGCAGGCACAATCAAATCGAAGATCCCTCCCATACTAGAACAAAACATTGTCCTCAATGTTTTAAAGGGTACCTACGTAAATCTAAGGCCGTTTATTAGGTATGCCAAAAGAAAAACGTTAGTCGATAAGATTAGGATATTGGGATTCCCAAAATGAAGCTGAGGATGTGAAACTCGAGTGAATGAAGGACAAAACCGCGAGCACGAGAGTCATCACAATCCGGGAAATCCTGGACAATAAACCACAAAACACAAAACACGGGGAAAGGTAGAGGCGAGCCTCATCACAACAACACACTTATTCATTACTAATATTATCATACTACGGATAAGCATGGGTTGCCACCCACGAAGCGCTTGTTTAAGGTCACTTAGCTTGACCCGATCCCCCCATACTTGAGCTTTGTCAAGGGGGATAAAAATGGGGATGACGAACACCCAAATTAGGAGTGTTGTCTCCATGAATCAACATCGGGATTTTATGATGAAAAAGCTTGGAAGCTTTAAGGCCCCGATGTGATGAAGAATGAGGAGATTTCTTCTTTGAAGCAAGAACACCGTGATTGAAAACTTTGTCATCATTTTCGGATGAAAATGGAATTAAAGTATCAATCACGGGGGAAAGAGTAGCAAGAAATCTCGTAGATTTGACTTCAATGCATATCCCCAGATCGTAAATCTTGTTTCTATCTCCGGAAGGAGAAGAATCATTAAGATCGGATCCGAGATCATTAATAGAAGGAATGAAGTCGAAATCCATATGAAGGGCGGGATGGGTAGGCAAAATATTAGGCACATCCACGGGGATGTCTTCCACCACATCATCATCACTCTTAATACCCGGTGGTATTGAGTCATCCGGACCGGGAAATATATCGATCTCTTCCCTAAAAGAGTCGCTATCCTCAACGGGGATAGGAAATGTAAGAAAAGACTCGATGAACGTATCAGAATTAGCTTGAAAAGCTTTCGGTGGTCGGGGAGATGAATTATCATACAACAATCTCTCAATAAAACGAATGTCTTCCTCAAGATCAAAGTCGGCTTCATTAATTCCCGGTGGAATTAAATCATTATGAGCGAGTTCACCGGAGAACTACTCGAGAAGAGAATCAATCATAGAAATGATCGAAGCATCAATCTTAACAGAAATGATTTCTTCATCGAAAAGAGGGTTCAAATAAATTTCGTTCGGAACGTCCTCATCAGAAAATGATTCGTCGTCACTAGAGGAGAAATCGTCGTTAGCATCAAAGAGAAGATTTGAGAAAGTCGTAAAATTATCACAAACGGGCATATCACACTCACTTTTGATATCGAAGAAATCCTCGGACTCACTTGGGTTTTGGACAAGGCTCTCAACACTAGACTTTATGAATTTGTCCGATTCCGTTTCCAGAATTGTGTCAAGATGCTCTTTCTCCATTATGAGAGAGTCAACGGGCTCCTCGGTTGATAAAGCGGGTGTGATTACAACACACGGAGGAAGTCCAGAAATAATAGTATCTTTTAAGGGAATCGATCTTTCCTCGTCATTGTCATCATCGTAGCAAACGGGAATCTTCCAATATCAAGCTTTAACCGCTTGCTCTTCTTCAATTGGTTTTTCTTCTTCCTTCTTTTGTATATATTGACCAACCATATCACATACGGATGTCAATTGCTCCATAAGCTTATTTTGGGAATTGAAGAGCTCATTTTGAGCATTGAAGATTGGATGATTGACGGTATATTGCGGGGGTTAAAATTGGTCAAAACCGAAAGAATTAGAATCATAGCACGGATTAGGTTCGTAATAACTTTGATTCATCGATTGACATTAAAAAGTCTCATGAGAACCCCCACAATTTTCACAACAAAGATATTGTTGTTGAAAATTATGAAAGTTTTGTGGGAAATTAAAGTCTTGATTGTAACACGGTTCTAGATAGATAAACGGAACTTGAGGTGGACAATCGTAACCATAATAAGCATCGTTCCCACAAAACTCATAAGAATACGTCGGGGGTTGCGGAGGTGGGTTGAAAACGTTAGGAGAATCATCAACAAAATTAGGTTTTGAAACATAAGTTATGAATTTTCTCTTTCAGAATAGCATGTCGGATCAAATCTTGGCAAAGTTTGTGGGAGCTCATCAATGGTTTGATTGTTGCATGGTCCCGGATTAGAGATAATCGGAACTTTTTGAGGACAATTATAACCATGATGAGCACCTTTCCTACAAGAATTACAAGTGCATCATTGACAAAAGATTTCATCTAACAAATCACCACACTCGTAACAACAATTGTGGTCAATATGTGGAGGACTTTGCGAGGAATTTTCATCGGGGTCCTATTTGACAACAAATGGCTCTTGAGGAGCATTAACAACGTTGGTATTTTCATTGGATGACTCGAAAGTATCTTGAAGGTCTTGGAAAATTCCATTTTCAACACAATATGTAAACAAATCTTCCTTAAATTTCTTTCGTAAAAGAGCACATCCTCGACAATACGGACCATCAACCGGGTTTCCACACCTTGCATAATTCTGAGGGGGTTGTTGAGACGAGTCGGGTGTTTTATTAGGATCATGAACGATCTTGTATACGAGACCCCCTTTAGAACAACAATAGTCTGTAGTGTACAAAGCTCCACAAGACGAGCATTCTTTAATCACGTAAAGGGGATTTAAACGATAGTCGAATGACGCCATAAGAATTAAAAATAGAGAGATAAGAAGAAGAATTAAATGACAAAGAGGTTAAAGGAGATTATTTTAGGATTTTTGAGTTTTTTAAACATCATATTTTATTAACGGACAAAATGAGATTGAATTACTTAAACCGCAAATCAACTTGCTTTACGGTAGCTCTCTAAAAGAAAAATGCACAAAGGAGCGGAGGAGCAGGAAAGCGCGAAGCTATTAAAAACCTTTTCCTTTCGGGTCGTAGTTCCTCGGAACAACCTTCCTTATACCCCTCTTGTAGTTTGTTAATCTCTTAAAGGTGAGCCGTACTTAACAAGTGACACAAAGGCAAGTTTTAATCTTTTGTTTGGGAACTTATTATGATAATGCTTCAGTTGAGAGCATTATATTGTTGATGACTTTTATTTGTTTTTATGGACAATGTTTTTATATTTTTGGTTTTTTCTTGTTTTTGTCTTATAATTATACTTATAAAAGAAAAACGAAAAAATATTTTTGTATTTTTATATTTTTATAATAATAAGAAGAAAATATTCACAAACGGAAAACAATAACTTCACGAGGAAGGGTCTTCAAGTCACTAATCGTCAAACCGTAACGATATTGTCGCAACACACCTCCCCGGCAACGGCGCCAAAATGATAACCACCTTTTTAGGGGTAATTATATATCAAATAGTAGTATAATATTAATCAAAATATAAAATCCCCGCGAGTCAACCAAGTCAACCTTTTAGGAAAAAGGTCAACAAACTCACGGGTATGATATAAATGATTCCGGATAAGTGTTACCCGGGTCGTTCTCCCAACGAGGCGTGAAATTGACGGTTACGTTTTAGGTTTGACTTTTGGATGCTTGAATGCAAGAAGGATTTGGTTTTTGGTTTTCTAAATCTACGGGAAATAGCAATTAAAAGGCAACGGGAAAACTTAAAAATCTACGGGAAACATAAATAAGGCAAGGAAAAGATAATAGGCAAGCTAAACTAAAAACGGAAGCAATTACGAAATTAAAATTAAATAACGGGAACTTAAAAACGCGTCTAAATAACGAAATTTTCAAAATTAAATCCTAAAAATGCAAATTTCAAAAAAAAATCTTAAACTAAACACTTAAAACTAATTTAATAAAAATTAAAACTATTTTTTAGTATTTTTAAACTTTTTTAAATGATTTTTAAGAATTAAATCCAATATAAAAGAAATAAAAACAAGTAAATCATAGCGACGCTTTATTTGTTACAAAATAGTCACTAAACTGTCACTATTCTAGGTTCTCCTTCCTCCCAAAGCATTAGCGACACTTTTTTCTGTCACTAAAGTGTATTCCAACCTATTTTTTTCATGTTTTTCTTTTGCAATAACCTTTAATAAGCTGGAATAGGGGCTTTTGACAAGATGCTTTTTTATTATACCTCAAAAATAAGCAACTTTAAAAATACAAACTTTTTCTAAAAACTTATAAATAAGCTGAAAAAGAGCAAAGGAAACAGACAGTTAACTTTTTTATACTAAGACTTAAAAGGGCTTAACAGCTAGGCTTTATATAACACAAATAAGCAAATGAAAATGCAAATAAGCAAACAGAGATAATGACCAATATCTAATAAGCAACTAAGGACAAAAATTAGCAAAAGAAACAGGCAGAAAAGCTAAAGCAAAGCAAATAAGCACTTGGCAAATACTGCTAACCAAAGAGACCCAATAGGTACTTTTGTGCTTATTTTTAAGCACAAAGATGGATCCTTATGGCAAAATAGCTTATGAAACCTAAAAGCTTATCCTATGGGTTACAATTATCAATAAAGAAAAAGGAGTTTGAAATTGAGCTAAGCCATGAAAAAGGCTTATAAAAAAAACTACTTTAACTCAGTATATACTGATTTTGGTTTTCTATTTGAAAGACAATTTGAGCTTTTGCAGGCTAAAATTTAAGCCATTTTGAAATGAAATTTTCAATAAGCTAGACAACATATTAAGCTACCAAACTCAAAACTTAACAAAAATAACATCTAAACTATAAGAATAAGCCATAAGAACACTAAAAAAAAACAGATTAAAGCTAAGAAAATCAAAGGAAGAAGAATCTGTTTACAGAACCATAAGGGCCTTTTCAACTTTTAGCCTTAAAGGAGCTAATTGCAGCCCTACTAAAAAGCTATCAAATAAGCTCCAAAATCTTAATTAAGCTTAAACAGCAAAATAACATCCACCAATGAGCTTATGCTCCAATTTTCAGAGCCTAACTTAAACTTTAACTAATTTAAAAATGAGAAAGAAAAATGCCTAAAACTAACCCATAACTTGAAAAACAACACTGTTTTGACCCATTTTCGTTTTAAACAATGAAACAGTATTTGACTTCAAAATACCAGATTATACATCAGAAATATGATATATTAGAAACTTAAAAACTCAACATAACAACCTTTAAACTCAAAATCAAAACTAGAAGAGATTAAGAACTAAAAACCTTAACAGTTTGTAAAATTCACTTATAAAAACATGAAAACTTCTTAATACTTGAGTCCAACTTTGCTAAACTTGATCCAAAACATATTTATGGAGATTCTAAACTGGTTTTAAGTAACAAAAGAGCTTATACAGGTTTTATTCATGAAGAGCATACTTATACCAAACACTCCTTTAACTTCTAAAATCATGATTTGAAGCTAAAACACATTAAACTAAGGTAAAACAGATTTAAAACATGTTATTCTAAGAACATATAAGCAATGGAAACAAAGAAACAAGCATGATTAAGCAGATTGATGGCAATTGCATAAAATGGACAAAAAATGAGAAATATGAAACTTACAAAAGTCCAAAGCTTTAGTTTAGAACTTAAACCCCCAAATCAGATTATAAATCAGTCATATGGCTTCCCAAGAAGCACTAAACCAAGGCCATCCACAATTTGCCTTGCTCCAAAATGCTTGAAACCATATTTTGCATTAATGAAACAGTAACCTTAAAAGACTTTTTTCAGAACCTTAAAATCAGTATAACATGGGGTTATAAGCTTAAAAGAGCTTATAAAGAGAACTTTATAACAAGAATAACTTAAATTGCATAAGAATTTCAAAGACGAATTTGTAAGAATAACTTGAAAACTTAAATTGCATTAACTTAAAAGTAGAGTACAAAGCTGGAAATTTGAATTAAAAGACTTGAAAACATAACTGAAAACATTTAAAAGACTACTCCCCAAAACTGAAATAGACCTAAACTATTTATAGCCGAGTTCTTGAACTCTTTTTGTCTTCAAGCTTGTGCTAGTTATGTTACCTATGTGAGAGAGTCTTCAAGTCTTAATCTTGACCCTTCATTTTGCTTGTTCATCAAGTCCAATAATCACAACCATCTATTCTTTTGTCTTCTTTGTTGGACGAATGGGATCAAAGAGGATCGCCAAGGTGGATATGGAGTGTAGTGAGGTGGGGTGAGGTGAAATGGTGATGTTTTTATTTCTTGTTGCAGGGGGGAAACAGTAGCACGTGAAGGGGTAGAAGATGTACAGTGACATCTTGGCGCCAATTTGTGTTTGTTTTATCTGGGTGAAAGTTGGGTAAGATGGCAAGTTTGGCCCTCCACTTTGTATAGTTAAGTTTCACAGATCGTCCTTGTGGTGATATAATTTTGAGGGATTGGCAACATAAGCCCCTTAACTTGTATATGACGTTTGCAGCCACAGTCCCTTAAGGACTAACGATGTAAGGGGTGTGAAGGGTGGTATGAAACAGTTGTTAGATGGACTGTTAAATCAGAAGGTTGGGCCTGAAGTAGTGTTGGGCTTTTTGTTTATATTTGGCAGATTGTTAATATAAGCCCAATTGTGATAAAGGCTTATATAAGCCTTATTTTTGATGGCTTATTGGGCCGACTTGGCCCAATAAAATGGGTCGGGTTAGCCCGATAAGTTTTCTTTGGTTTCGGCTTCGGCTTGACTTTGTCGGGGTTGACTTTGACTTTGACTTTTTGACTTTTTTCACTTTTTGACTTTGGCTTTTCACGCTCTTCACATTCTCGTGCTCGATTTTGTCGTTTTGGCTTCGTTTTCGTGCTTTTCTTAGATATCCGTTTCCTGCACAATATAAGCGAAAACATACAAATACAATGTATTTTTGGTACATTTTTGGTCATTTAAGTCCGTTTTCCTAGGTAAATGATATCTGTAATTAAGCACATACTAGTATTTGCCTCCATCTTGTGTTTATGATATGCCAACGGGGTCGATCTTTTGAGAAAAATAAGCATGTGAAAAGCAAAAGGATCAGCTGCACATTATATTGAATAATGAAGCATATACAAATCAACAAAAAAGACTCCATGTCATGCTTCCAAGACTTTTTTTGACAATGTTCTTGACTTTTAGTTTACTTCAAGCACAAATGGTCTATATAATTGTAAGTTAAAATAAAATCAATTACACACTCTATAAGAAGTTTCAATAAGAAATCTTAAATGGCCATTAACTGTATTTGATCTAGTAAGCAATCTCATACAGAATGAGACTGAAATTTAAGAGACTACTTAAGATTTATGGTTGGTTTATGATAAGATCGTTTAAGCTCAAGATTGGTTAGATCTTTGTATATCTAGGATGAACAATAACAATGATTGAATATGCACAGCGGAATTATAAGAACACAATCAATGTTATCACAAGGTTTTCTTTATTGAACGATTTCCCTATTACCCCAACTATAACTTGGGGCTACACCAACTAACTATGGTGTACTATTCGACTCTCATCAGTCGACTATGCTATCTAACTATCTAGACTCTCATTGGGAGAGTTCTATGTATCCATGGATGTCTAAAACCATATGCCTGATATCTCTTTATATACTAGAGATATCAAGGCTTACATAAGAAGATAAGAACAAACAATATATTTAAAACATTTAAGAATATCTTCTAATATCTTCTGTATCTTTATCATTATAAGGAGATCTTCTGATATCTTCAAAATCTTCATCTTTATCTTCATATTCTCCACCAGCTTGAAGATTTCTTTAATTACAATTTTAGTCCTTTTGTTTCATTCTTTTATTCATTTTGTCTCATCAAATCAAGAATCCCAACAATCTTCACACCTATCTTGTGTGACAAAACAAAAAAAAGTCGGTACGACTTCACTTAAAGCAAAGCTTCCCTTGAAGTTGAGATGTAATCATCTCCCTGAATGAAACAAAATCAAGATCTCCTTGAACATGTCACCACACATAAATAAGCTGCAAATCAATAAACCTGTAATCTTCTTCCCATTTTTGTCTTCATCCAATAGGGGTCTTCTGTAGATATGCAACTTGGATCATAACACATTATAAATCATATACCACACTACCAATCCATCCTTCTAATGACTCAAAATACCCTCCATGAAGCATAATAAGATAAATGACTCTGAGCAGTAGAAACACAAACTAGCAGTAGTAATAAATGACTAGTAGTAGTAACGAAACACTTCCCCTCAAGTGGTGCATGTAGATGGTTAAACATGTTAACAATAAGCTTCCCTTGAAAAATATGTTAACCATCTCTTGAATCTCGAACTCTGTAGGCTCTATGTAATGATCACTGATGAAGAAAACTAAGTATAACGAATTTGATGAAGAAGTTGAATCTCCCAAACTTGTGTCTTATGTCTTGCACTATCCACATGACGTCGAACTTATAAATAAATCTGTGAAATATAAGTAGACGTAACCTCTTGACAAAAATTATCATCTTCTATGAGACACTTACTAAGTGATAAACTAAATGTGAGCATTAAGCACACCATAAGAGAAAAATCACAACCTTTGCTATGATTTTAACAAGTCTTCGTCAACACCATTTAAGCACGAACAAGTTATCTTTAAAAGGGGATTGTAACCATTCAAGATATAATAAGACACGCACCTGTGAAACCCAACTACAACATCAAATAAGTGATAATCAATCGTCTTCGTAATCACATCTTCAAATAATCTCCAAAAATACGAGCCATAAATCAATAAGAATAAACTATTCGAAAAATAGTTCTGTCCGAGATCCAAATCCATCTAAAAACCAAGTACAGTCCGATATCGGACAAGCCTAGCAGTACAAACTGCTTTGTCGAACGACTCTAGCAGTACCAAAATTTAAAGCCAGCAGTACAAACATCCAACCCAATTAGCAACACTTTTTCTGTGGTTAATTCGTCACTAACCTGTCACTGATCCGTCACAAAACTGTCACTATTAGAATTTTCCTTCCTTCCAAATCTGTTAGTGACGCATATTCTGTCGCAATACTGTTGCTAAACCGTCACTTATTGCTAGCAGTACTAAAAATCAAAGGACAATACTAACTTGTAATACAAAGTTTCTTTTCTCCAAGGCTAGCAGTATTAATCTTGTTCGTGGCAGTATAAAGTTTATCTTTGCAAACAGTACTAAGTAGCATAAACACAAGAAGCATTAATATTTACTCCAGTATTTACGGGAACTTAAAAGACAATCCCTAAAACTTAGGGATTTCACATTGTAACAAATCCCATCCAAAATCACGCATCATAACTTTTAGTACTAGATTTTATGCCAATAAAATCGCATCCAATAACAGCAGTAACATCCATGAAAATCAAAGCATACCATATTAGTAACGAGGCTTCAATATTTGTCCATGAATAAACATGTCCACATCTGCTGCTTCTATATGATGTCGAAACCTTGTTGCTTGACAACCAGCTGCCATAATCATGACCATGAAAACAAGTCACAACCTGCTTGTTTCTTGAAACTCCTTGCCTCATTCATCATTAGTTCTACTAGGGTTCATCATCAATCTATGGATCGACTCACCAAAGCTAGTAGAAACATAAACACCATGTATCACAAGCATCATCATCACAAATCACCAAGCTGCCATTGATTTTTGGGGTTTTGATAAACCCTAATATAATCGGAATTTATTAATAGCAAATTTTATTACAAGAACAGAACCATAAACCAAAGTTGTAAAAACTCTAGGTTAGGGTTTTGTTAGATCGTTTGGTAACAATACAAACAAAAACTTAAAAAACACCTTTTTTGCAGCAGTTTTATAAAAATCGTATCTTTAATTTGAGGACACAAATCAAAGATCGCTCTGGTCAGATCGTACCTATATGTGTATAGAACCTCCAGTTAAAATTTCATGACGATCCAACGGTTAACGAACAATTTATCATCGTTTTACCACAACTGCCCAGAAAAATCCGAACTTAGAAACCATATACGAATTAGGGTCTTTACATCGTTCTTCGACATATAACACCTTGTAGATCCTAGATATCAAGAGCCACCCGCTCTGATACCACATGTTGAGAATCGTTTAGCTCATCTAGGATTAGTTTTACAGATAATATTGAACACGTTGTGGAATAATAAGAAAGCAATATTATCAAACAAGGTTTTTCATTGAACGTTTTCCCTATTACCCCAACTATAATTTGGGGCTACACCAACTAGCTATGGTGTACTAAAATCTTCATAGTCTGAAAGATAAGCTTTGTTGCCAGTCATATGGCTAGAGCAATCACTATCCACCACTGCATGATCCTGTAACAAGATCTCTGGATTGCCCTACATAAAAGGTAACAGAATTAGTATCTCTTAGGGATCCAAGTCAATACTGACTTGGAAATGCCTTTTGGGTCTACATACTCAAACTTCTATATTTGTACACATGATCTTGGTAATTCATCTTTGGCCTCCGTACCCATTTATCCTTCTTAAGGACATTCTCCACCTTACCCTTACTAATTACTGCCCTTGTCCCAACAATAGTCATGTTTTTAACCCCAAAAGTTTTCACATCAGGTTTTAAGTCTTTGGGTCTATAAACTAGTTGGGTGAAGTAAGACCTCTTGATTGGTGAGTTTGAGACTTTTGGTCTTACAATGTCTAATCTTGGGTGATTTGGTCTAATAACACTATTAGATTGTGCTATTTTCGAGGCCAATGACCTAGCAGTACTAACAGGCCTAACAATACTAATAGACCTAGCAGTACTAACATTTGATCTATCAATATTAACTAAACCTGCTCTGGTTAGTACTGTTGATGGGTTAAAGGTCCTTTTTGCATGAGGGTATTTCAAATTTTTTGAAAAGTTTTGGTGATTTACCCTTTTGCCATAATCCCATACTGGTTTAACTACCCTCTCCCCAGTATTGACCACATGCTTAACCCTAGGTTCATGACTTTTATAGAAATCACAGTCTTTTATCAAATGGTCAGTGCTTTTACAAACAAAACAAGCTTTTGTTTTATGTAATTTCTTAAAACCAATCCCTTGTTTTTGTGAAGTTTGACCACTTTTATCAGCTTGACTCCTAACAGCTTGAGTCACATTAAGCTTAACAGAACTAACAGTTTTGACAACACACACATCATCCTCATCATTTGACTTAGACACAACTGTTTCATTAACAGGCTTAGGTTTTACTATAGTTGCTTCATTTGTGGTACCTACAGTCTTGTTAGTTTCAGTTGTCTTAGACTCTATGATTTTATTTCTAAAAGCATACTCATCTAGTCCTGCAAATGATATATCAGCTCTTGGGGTTAGTGGGTTCCCTGTAATTGGAGGGGGAACAACATGATACTCATTTGCTTTAGTGAACCTATTATTTGCTAGTGTGCTCTCTTCATCACTAGACCTTACCTCAAAAACAGTCAAACTGTTCTCACTATCAGTTTCAGATTTATTACTCAAATCATCCATTTGTGTGCCAAACCCTAATCCATTTTTATCATGAGTACTCATCTGACTATTGAGTATCTTAGTGAGATTCTTTGATGACCCTTCCTATTTTTCAATCTTGAGTTTCAATTCATCTCTTTCCTTAACAACCTTTTCTAATTCCAGATTTAAGTTGTTAATTTTTATTTCTCTACACTTAAGATTCATAATTTTGAAACTCATATCTCTCACCCCAAGCTAATTCATTCTTTTCCTGTCCCAAGAATTCTAGTTCTAGTGACGCTAAGGTATTTCATAACCCTAGATGGTCGTTCTTATAAGTCAAGCCAGACCCTAAAAGTCAACGATTGAAATCGTCATTCAAAAATTCGAAAATTCTCAAATGTTACATTTTGTATCTCACTGTCAGAAGAACTTGATGAGCTTGAAGAGGAGATGGCCATCAAAGCATAGTTGACTGGTTCTACTTCAAAATCATTGCTCCAGTCATAGCCTCCTAGACCATCTTGAGCCACTAGTGCCTGAGATGAAGATTCGGTTGTTCGTGCATTGCTCCTGCCATTTTCACCATAAGGTCTTCTTCCTTGACTCCTTCTAGATCTACATTCTCTAGCAAAATGTCCTTTTCTGTGACAGTTATAGCACTCAATCTTTGACTTATCAAGAGAAACAAGTCGTTTTTCTTTGAAGTCCATATTTCTTCCTGTCCTCTAAATGAACTTCTTTACTCTGACAGTCAACATAGCCACCTGCCATCGAAGATCCAATTCCTCTAAGTCATCTCCATCCATCTGCTGAAAATCCTCATTCTCAAGTTGAGGACTGGTTGTTGGTTGTGCAAGAAAGGAGTAAGCTATATCATGAGCACTTGGAGTAGATGGAACTTGATTAATTCCACCAGCAGTACTAACCCCAAAATCTCCACTGGCAGTACTAACTTCATTAGTACTGTTAGTATTCTCAGAGGAAAGAAAAGCCAAATTCTGAGAAGCAGAGTTGGAACCTGAAGACCTTTTCAATTCATCTTCATACACCCTAAGATTGTTGTAAAGGTCATCAATATCAACCTCATCAATATCTGGTTTATTTCTCATGATCAGTGCTATTTGACTCCATGAAGGAGGAAGACTTCTTAAAAACTTCTGATTAATGTCTTCCTTTGATACATAGGCTCCATGAATTTCCAGTTGACTTATGAGTTTCTGAAATCTATCATAAGCCTTATCCAAAGTTTCATTAGATGCAGTAACAAAATTTTCAAACTGATGTTTCAGAACATTCTTTTGCATCTTTTTGGATTCCTCATTACCTCCAAATCTAGATTTTATTGCAGCCCACAAAGATTTAGCATCAGGAACATTGTGGAACTTGAGGAGGTACTCATCAGGTATTGCTAAGAGCAAGATGCTCTTAATCCTTTCTTGATTCCTTCTAGCAGCCAATTGTTTTGCAGTCTTAGGAACAGGAGGACTAGATTGTTCTCCTGAAGGTGTAGCCTCATCTTCCAGATCTCCATTGACAATAATATCCCACAGATTATGATCTGTGTGACAAATGTATTGTCTCATCCTCATACTCCAGATATCGTATTCTCCCTTCTTAATGATAGGGATCTTCATAGCAGTGATTGTTGGTGGAGGAGTATCTTGATCAGCCATCTCTTTGATTTGTAGTAGTTCTGATTCAAAAGAAGTTCTTCTTTTTCAGAGTTTCCTCACAAGCTCTGATACCACTTGTAGGATCCCTTTGCTTAATGGATCTTAACCTTTAGCTTGTAAAGGGTTTGTTGCCTTAGATAAATCTAAAGTAACAATGATGAAACAATGATTAACCACTATTGATTACGCGGAATTTAATCAACAATGTAAAGAAGAACACAATCAAAACACTTTTATATTGAACTTTGAATCTGCCTAGGTTACAGATTACAAACTATGATTACTATTTGATCTCTATGATCTTCTGTAGAACTATATCTACTAACTATGCCTAGGGATCCTTTTATAGACTAAGGAAACCCTAATGGGCTTTACAAAACGCGTATAAAGATAATGCATGTCCTTTCCTAAGATATCTCATGCATATCTTTAACTCTAACTAATTTCTGCGTAAGCAGACTTAACTATTACATAAACAGTATTAACTATTTAATACTGCCAATACTAACTATGATAAACCTTCTACCAGTACTAACTATTATACTAGCAGAATTAACTATAATACTAACAGAATTAAGTCTGTTATACAAAATTCCTAACATTATTTATATAGATCAATGATTGGTTCATTGATGTACCTTACTTTTTCAAGACCTGATATTATGTTTGCAGTGTGTGCCTATGTAAGATACCAAGTCAACCCAAAAGTGTCACATCTTCATGTTGTGAAAAGAATTTTTAGATACTTAAAAGGTCAACCTAAATTGGGCCTTTGGTATCCAAAAGATTTACCTTTTGATTTGGTAGCATACACTGATAGTGATTATGCTGGAGCAAGCTTGGATAGGAAGTCCATAACAGGAGATTGTCAATTCATTGGGTGTAGATTGATTTCATGGCAATGCAAGAAATAGACAGTGGTTGCAAATTCTACAATAGAAGCTGAATATGTAGCTGCTTCAAGTTGCCGTGGACAAGTGCTTTGGATTCAGAATCAATTACTTGATTATGGGTACAATTTCTTGCATACCAAAATCTTTAATGATAATAATAGTAATATTTGCATAATTAAAAATCTTGTTTTTCATTAAAAAAAAGCATATAGAGATTAAACATCACTTTATTAGAGATTGCAGTGAAAAGAAATTAATTCAAATGGTCAAAATCCATACTGACAAAAATGTTGCAAATTTGCTTACAAATGCTTTTGATGTAAGTAGATTTCAATATTTGATTGCTAGTATTGGAATTTTAAATCTCTAAAATCTTTTATCTCTTATTGTTTTTGTAGAGTTTTGTATAAATTAGTATTGTTATTCATGTCATTAAAAGTTTTTGCTGTTAAGTATAATTAGTGCTGCTAGTTATACTTAATACTTCTAAGTTAATGTTGTTAGTTATACTTAATACTACTGGTATAATTAATATTGTGAGAATTAAGAGAGTTGGTGAGAATAAAAATTGAAAGAGAGATGTGTGGAATAAAAACAGATAGAGTGATTTGGTGAGAAAAAGAATTGAGAGAAGTGGTGAGTTGAAAACAGAAAGAGAGTTGTTTAAATACAGAAAGAGAGAATTGTGAGTAAAAAGAATTAAGAGAAATCAAAAACAGACAGAGTGTTTTTGTGAGCTAAAATATTAATTTGATGATGGAAAAGCTTATTAGAATGGAATTGGAGTTAATGCTGGTGATTCAAAGTTAATGCTGCTAGGCATAAACTTACTGCTACTAGGGAAAGTTAATGTTGCTAGGAATAAACTTACTACTGCTGTTGAAAGTTAATGCTGCTAGGCATAAACTTACTACTGCTGTTGAAAGTTAATGTTGCTAGGCATAACTTACGACTGCTGGTGAACGTTAATGCTGTTGAGGGTAGTTTCATAAATACTTCGATTAAGGGTTTTATTCACTCATTTAATCATTTTCATTCAATCATATACTCTCTAATCATAAATCCTAACTCAATTTCATCATTCATCATCAAAACCCAACACAATAACGACCCTATAGTTTGCCGATACTCATAATTTAGTTGCGTTTTTGGCTAAACCCGCTAAAAGTGAATGGTTTGAGTAGATAGTGGATTTTATTAATGCACACACTATTAAGTATGCACTAACGGTTAATCCTACGATCTATACTTCATGTATTGAACAATTTTGGGCTACTGTTAAGGTAAAAACTGTCAATGGGGAAGTACAGTAACAAGCCCTAGTGGATGGGAAGAAAATAATCGTTACTGAAGCATCTGTTAGACGTAACCTTCAACTAAATGACGAGGAAGGTACGTATTGCTTGCCAAATGCTACCATTTTTGATGAACTTACAAGAATAGGGTATGAAAAACTTTCACAAAAGCTTACATTCTATAAGGCATTCTTTTTTCCTCAATGGAAATTCCTTATTCATACCATTTTGCAATGCCTAAGTGCTAAGACTACTGCATGGAATGAATTTAGTATCACTATGGTTTCTGCAATTATCTGCCTAGTTACAAACCAGAAGTTTAACTTTTCAAAGTATATTTTTGAAAGTATGGTGAAGAATTTGGATAATGCTGGTAAATGTTTGATGTATCCAAGGTTTGTACAAGTCTTTTTGGATAAACAACTGGAGGGGATGTCAAGTCACAAGAGGATCTATGTTACACCTTCTCACACTAAGAAGATATTTAGAAACATGAGAAGGGTAGGGAAAGGATTTTCTAGAAGGGACACATCCTATTTCCTACAATGATGGTACAAGCTCAACAAGAACAGGGTGAAGGTTTAGCAATGCTCACTGATCCCCAACATACACCCATAATTATTCAACCATCCAAGGATAAAGAGAAAGGACACTAAGATTTCTCAGTCTAGTGGTCCTACAGACAATGTAGCAGATAAGGCTGTCTATAAGGAGAAGGATGACAGTTTGGTGAGGGTTGCCACTACTGCTACTGGATTTTATGCAGAGTAGGGCAGTGGTAACACAAATAAGATACAATCCAAGGCAACACCTAATGAACCAAGTTCCCTAGGAACTAGTTCAGGTGGTGGTCCTAGGCGTCAAGACACCATGGGGGACACAATTGCTCGATCTAGGTTTGAGAATTTGTCTAAAAGATCCAATAATTCACTGCTCGCAGGGGTTAACACACCTCAAAGTGATGAGGATAGACTGAAACTCAATGAATTGATGGAATTTTGTACCAAATTGAAACAAAGAGCCCTTGACCTAGAGAATACAAAAACTGCTCAAGCTCAGGAGATTACAAGTTTGAAACTGAGAGTCAAGAAGTTAGAGAAGAAAGAAGGGTCAAGATCTCACAAGCTAAAAAGATTATACAAGGTTGGTAGATATGCAAGAGTGATTTCCTCTGATGAAGCTAGTTTGGGTGATCAATAGGATGCATCCAAACAGGGGAGGAAAATTGATGACATTGATAAAGATGTAGAGATTATATTGGTTCATGAAATTCAAGGGAGGTATGGTGATGAAGAAATGTTTGATACATGTGTTCTTGATGGTCATGAGGTGTTAGCAGAACCATAAGTTACTGTTAAAGATGTGAATTTAAGTGTTGATGAAGTCACTTTGGCTCAAGCACTTGCAGCTTTGAAAAGTGCAAAAGTTCAGGAAAAAGCCAATGTTGTAGAAGAGCTAAGTGAATCAATAACAACAACACCAACACTTACAACAACAACTACTGCTACAACAATTACAGATGTTAGCATAAGACCCAAGGCTAAAGGGCTTATTATTCATGAAGAGGAGCAAGCAACTACACCCTCTATTTCTTCTCAACAACCATCACAGGTCAAGGTACATGACAAAGGCAAAGGAATTATGGTAGAAGAACCTGTGAAGAAATTCTTAAAGAAATATCAACTCAAGCTTGATGAGGAAGTGGCTCAGAGGTTACAAGCTGAATTTGATGAACAAGAAAGGATAGAAATGGAAAAAGCTGAAGCCAACATTGCCTTGAAAGAAACATGGGATGATATACAAGCAAAGATTAAGGTTGATTGCTTATTGGCTGAAAGATTACAAGCAAGAGAACAAGAAGAGTTGACCATTGAAGAAAGGGCTAAATTGTTTCAACAACTCTTAGAGAAAAGAAGAAAATTCTTTACAGCAAAAAGATCAGAAGAGAAGAGGAATAGACCACCAACCAGAGCTCAACAAAGGAGTATTATGTCTACTTATCTAAAAAACATGGCTGGATACAATCATAATCAATTGAAGAACAAAAGCTATGGTGATATTCAGAAGTTATTTGACAAAGCTATGAAAAGGGTAAACACATTTGTAGATATGGATACAGAATTGGTGAAAGGTATTGAAGTAAGAGCAAAAGGCAGTGAGACAAGAGCAGAAGGTAGTTCTAGGAGAGCAGGAGAAGATCTTCAACAAGAGTCTACCAAGAAGCAAAAGGTGGATGATGATAAAGAGTATGAAGAACTTAAGAAATGTTTGGAAATAATTCCTGATGATGGAGATGATGTAACTATTGATGCTACACCTTTATCTACCAAATCTCCAAGCATTGTTGACTACAAGATCTACAAAGAACGGAAGAAAAGCTATTTCCAAATTATTAGAGTAGATGGTAATTCTCAGATGTATTTAACTTTTGGAAAGATGCTTAAAAACTTTAACAGAGAAGACTTGGAAGTTCTTTGGAGCATAGTTAAAGCTAGATTTAAGAAGACAGAGCCAGTAAATTACATGGATAGTTTCTTACTTCTTAATTTAAAGACCATGTTTGAAGATAATGTATGGAAGAATCAACAAGGATTAGTTAAAGTGCTGAACTGGAAGCTTTATGATTCTTGTTGGAGTTCATTATGTAAGAACATACTTTATTATATGTTGGTTGAGAAGATGTATCCACTTACAAATCACACACTACATCAGATGTTCAATGATGTGAAGCTTCAAGTTGATTGTGAGTGTGAAATGGCATTTGTGCTTCTTAGATTGATCAAGAAACAGCTTAAGGAAGGCTATGTACCTGAATGTAGTGTTTAGAAGCATCCTCCTGGTGATTAATGAAGCTTTTAATGAAGAAACATGAGATTTTGAAGAAGAATATCATGTTGAGGGAAGGATTGATAGGGATTAAAAAGGTCTAATGATGATCTTAGAGTTACTACTGCTCAGGTTAGAGTTACTGCTGCTAAGCAAAACTTAGTGCTGCTCATTAACTCTAATGAAAAATATGCTAAGTAGTTAGTACTGCTAGTTACTACTGCTAGTATATGTTAGTACTGCTAAGTTAAAGTTAAGTACAGGTGGATGAAGTTGAGAAAATATTCTAAGTAGTTTACTACAGCTATGTACACATTTAAATGCTGCTGTGTAAAATTTACTACTGGCTTGTTAAGAGTAATGCTGCCGTAACAAAAGTTACAACTGCTAAAAAAAAAGAGAAAAGATTAAGACTGTTGAAAGAGTTTTTATTGTCAAAAGAGAATGGATAAAGACAGAAGAAAGGATAAAGATTGATTAGAGATCAAGATTACTTACGTGATAAGTATGAGTTATTTATAGAATAAATCATAGTAAATATTCTAAGTTTTAGGAATATATTGCAAATCGACTAGGACTCCTTAGTGTATAAAAGGAGGACCTAGGGTATAGAGTTCTATGTACCAAAAATGAGTCATTTATAGAATTGTCATAGCTTTAAGGTTTTGTAACCCTAATACTAGTTAGAGTGTTCATATTAATATATTGAAGCTTTGTTTGTTAATCCATATGTTCATTAGAATTACAGTTCTATTGCATATTCTTATTATTGATCAAAGATTAGATTCCGCAATCTTTGATATATTTTACAAAGTTTCTATCATGGTTGTGTAGGATTTATCTTGAATAACTAAACCTTACATAAGCTAAGGAATTCAAGATCCATTCAAGTGGGATCAACATTACAAAATATTAATGAATTAAGTACCAAAACAATATAAAGCAATGCAATAAACGTGGGAATTTGATATGAAAAAGTATTAAATATTTGATGTTATCAAATATCCCCCCACTTAACTTCTACTTTCCCTCAAGTAGAGCCTTTTTAAATAATTCTCAAAAAGATATCTCCCTAGTTATCCAGGAAGATATGAAGTTAAAAATTATCTATGCTAGAAAATTCCAAACCAAGCACCTCACGAAAGGAAAAATGAATCACACTCATACTCTTACTAATCTATGTGTTTCATTTTGGTGATCACTTAACTGCTCAGTCATGGAGAGTATTCTATCATAAGCTTGGCCAAGATACTAAGCTTCACCATTAGAGTCTAGATGCAACTGTTCAAAAAGGCAAATGGGTTGACGCAACACAAAGGCTTACGAGGTGAATCATTCTCAAAATGCAATCTTTACCAAAAGCGTTACACCAACAAGGGTGACAAAACCACACATACACATCCATAACGACGGATGAGACATGTATGATTGCTCACTCCCTCATTCGAGAAAAACTAACGGTTAGGATGGAGAATGATATATGGCAGGATAAAGACATGGGATGCACATTTAACTGTTGTTAAATAAAAACACAAAACAAATAGTATCCTAAGTCCACAATCTCCCCGTCACTGCTCGCATTCAAATTTCATAAGGTAAAAACAAGGGTCAAAAGTCAAGGGGTCTTCATAATACATGAGTTAACGTGTATGGAATATAATGTATTGCCTCATAATTTCCATGACTTATGCAAGAAAGTCGCATTAACTCGGCCTTCATCATCAATGAACAAAAATTATGTGCTAATTTTTTTTTGAAAATTTGGGCCAAATTAGCATATAATCTCACCAAATACCTCATTTCTATCTCCCTTCCCCCCACTTGAGTTGTACAATGCCCTCATTATACAAATAGACATATAATAGAAAGTAGAGATAGAAATGTACGGGTTCAAATAAACTACCCGTTAATCAAGATGGAATCATCGCCAGCTAGACTAGGCGGAAATACTACCACAATACGACAAGTAAGCCGAATGATGATGTCACACCCCCAAACGGGGCCTAGTCGAAAACATGTGTCCGGGGGCATGACATCATAATATACATCACACGAGATACAGAGAACGACCTCTAAGGGTACATTTAAAAATCCAACATCGTTGCATTGATTAAAATAGTTAAAGTTTTACATAGGCCCAACGATAATATGCGGAAGCGAATAAAAGGTTTTAAAGTTTGACAACGATGTTAACATAGATAATAATAATTCTTGAAAATCGGTCCAATGTAAGGCAACACCAACAAGCAAGCAAAGACACCTATAGCTAAGCACCTGATAAAAACATGCTAAAACTGTCAACATAAAGTTGAGTGAATTCATAGGTTTGAATTTAATATTAAAAGTATTGAATTTACAACATTAAAAGTGGACCAAAATTGCATAGTACGCACTGACCAGTATATAACAAATACAACATCATCTCAAAAAATAAGCATTTCACGTTATGCACAAGCTCATGACAAACCAAAGTCAATTTAACAGGAAGCACTTTTTATATGCCAAAAAGTACTCTCCTAGCCCTAAAGTATCTGACCAGATCACCGCTATTGACATCCACCATGGGTAATATATTCACGTTTATGTTCGGTTGACCCTCCGAAACAACGTAAGAGACGTACTTTACTCCAATCATGGGGGAATAATTACTGCCCAAAAGATCTCAATGACACAACATTTCCGCAGCAACTAACCCGTATAGTCGGAGTATAAGGCAATTATAACACCGTTTCAATATATCACATTCGGGCATTAGTGGTCCTATTTGCTACTTAGGCAACACGTAATCAAGCGAAAAGGCAACGGAAAAGTTAACTGTGTCCATAGTTTAAAAACAACAAGCAATGTTTCTCACAACACACTTACACCACCACATCTCCAAAAATAAACACACCCAAGACACTAGCCAACAAACGGAGTACTTAAATCTAAAATAGTAAATAAAAGTAGTACATTAGGCTATGAACTCTCACCTTAACTAAATGAGCAAATGATAATCATCGGAGGCAAGATCATAAGCTAAAAGAGAAACTCTATTCGCGACCTAGAACAGAATAAGCGGCCGCTCAAATAAACAACAAAAATGTAGTGCCAAGAAATGCAACATATTTTTCATGCATCCAAAAGACATCCAAGTGTGTCTGATTTTAGTTTGATTATCAAATGCTAGCCGAAAAAAAATCATTATAGTTTTCCATTCAAGTTTACCCTTACGGTGTTTCATACCAAAAATTAACTAATTTTTAGAAAGTTTCTATTATAGTGAAAAGATTTTAAATCGGGCACAGTAATAACCGTCCCAATATATTTATTAATTTTCCATATTTTCAAAATTCACACAATACGAGCCCTAATCACCTTAACTTCATAAAGGTCCGCTTCGCTAAATTTTTTACCATAACGTAACTATTTTTTCTCAAGTATCTTCAGATATACAATTTTATTTCGCTTTTCTAAAATAGCTAAAGACGTCTTTAAAATGCTAACTAATATAGGTATGTATTACTATATGTTTCGCATGTTTAGAAAGTCATAAAAATGTTCGTAATTGTCCTGAAAACTACTCTATTTTAACTATTCACAACTATCTACACACTATTACATCCGGTATTGGGTCGAAATAAATGTTTTAAATTTACATGTTGGCAAAACTTGATCGTTTTAAAGTCCGATTATTAATGTGTGATTATATGATAAAAACTATCATTCAAACAAGCTCTCGATAGTATTTTTATTGCCTAATGAAAACATTTATAGGTGGCTCGTAATGTGCTTAAATACACAATAACCTTAACCTTTAAAAACGAGCTAAAATAATCAAAAACGGACTTACAAATTGCCAAAGAACGCTTGTTTTGCTAAATGTATTGTGCGAGACAACGATAAACCAAGAAAAGGACGAAAAACAAAGCCAAAACCGAACAAAAATCTTGTACACGGAACATGGAAAAGACTTGTGAAAGACGAAGCCAAATCAAAGCACCGGAAACGTCAATCCTATCAGAAAAGTCCAAAACGACAAAACTGGACTCGGAATGAAAAAGACTGTGAAAGACAAAGCCAAATCAAAGCCGGAAAGTCAATCCAGTCAAAAAGTCAACAGTCAAGTCAACCCTGGGGCCAAAGTTCCAAAGGAATATAAGTTTAGGGGCTGAAATTGCCAAACCCTAAACTTATTTATAAAGGAGAAAAGAGAAAAAAAAAGAAGACAAGGGCTTATTTTGCAATTTATTCAAAGTAACAAGTAGGGGGGCAAAACTGCCAACCCCCCTAACTTGTACTCCAAAAGGACGAAATTTGAAAAGAGTTATATAACTCTTGGGGACTTGTTTTGCCAAGTCCCCAAAAGTTATTTAACCACAGGGATCGTGGGTGCAATAACACCATTAACCATGAGGGGCCATTTTTGCCAAAGAGTGAAACCTTCACTCTGTAACAGCCCCAACTTCTTTTCCCGCTCGAATTTCCCTCCCAAACACACTCACGGGTGTTTATACCCGTTTTTACCCCACGAACATTCACCACCACCATGGATATTCATTTTCCCCCTCCTCCACTACTTTCCCAGCCACAAAGTTGCCAACTTGGCAATCCCACACCCCCCAAGACCAAATTCGATGGCTTAGATTGATTTTCAAGATTAAAGGGCCAAGATTAAGGGCCTTAACTCTCTCACACAACAAACACACCTGTGTTTGTGTGTCTACAAACAAGCACAGCAAGAAGATAGAGAAAAAGAGGACCTAGTTTTAAGTTTTCGGCTATAAATAAGCCTTGTAAGCCATTGTGGCAAATATTCAGTTTTCATTCAGTTTTCATACCAAGTTTAATTCAGTTTTTATTAAGTTTTAAGTGTTTTTAAGTTACTTTCTCTTATGCAATTGTAATTCTCAATTTTAATGAAAAATTAAGCTCTTTTTACTCAATAAGCTCTCAATAAGCTCATTAGAGCTTATTCTTGCTAATAAGCTCTAATTCAGCTCAAAATTTGTTATAAGCTCTTTCATATTGCTTTAGTTTGAATTAAGTTCATAAATGTCCATTTGGGTGCAATTTGGAAGCCATTTGAAGTAATAAGCTCCCAAGAGCTTATTGAGCTTATTGCTCAGGTTTAGAGGCTAAGGAGCCATTAGGACAGGTTTTTAGGCCACTCACTCAGAAAGAGTGGCCTTGGTTCTGAGACAACAAAAATCCAAGGTCTCATATCTAAATTCTCATTTAGCTTAATTTTTAGCTTTAGACAATAGCTTATTTGCTTTTATTCCTTTCAAACATGTTTGTTTAAGTCTAATATCTAGCTGTTTTTAATATTCATTAGGTTAAGTTTATTTAATCCTAGTTTACAACTTAAAACTGTCATAATAGGTAATAAGCTAGCTGAGAAACTAGCTTATTTTTCCAAATAAGCTAAAACTTTTAGTCTTAAAATAGCTTAAACAAGTCAAAGTAAGTAGGAGTAGATAAAAGTTTTTTAAAGTTTTGGTTTAAAAATGGATCTTAAGCCTATTTTGGGTTGGCAGTTTTAACTAAAGGGGTGTTTGGCACAAGGTTAAAACGGGTCAAAAAGGCTATTGGCATGGGTTATGGTTATTTGGCTAATTTAAGTTCAAGTTTTAAGTCACTTTTAAGCTGTTTTTAAAACATTTTTAGTAAAAAAATTGTTTTCCAAGGTTTTCTAAAACCTCTTTTGAAACTGTTAAGGTTTTAAGAATCCCACAAGTGCTTATTTGATTAAGCACTTGTGGTTTGAATTTAAGCATCAAAAAGTGTGTGTTTAGTGTGTCTAACAAGGCTGTTAAAAAGCCTTTGTGTCCTTGACTTTATAAGTCAAAACTCACCAAGCATTTTTTGTCACAGTTTGTAGGAAAACCAAAAGCCCTTTTTCACCACCAAAAATAAGCAAGTAAAAATGCTTTTTACAAGTCCAAAATGAGTGCACAAGTCCCTTAGATAGAGTACTCAATCTGTTTAAGCTTGTTTTTGCTTTTAGAGCTTATTTGACAGCTTAAAATAAGCTGTCAAATAAGCCCTTGAGGTTTGCCTTAAAGCTCCCCTGGTGCAAAGGGGGAACTTTAGGCTCATTGTTCTCAGCCATTAAGCTCACTCAAGCCCAAGTATTTGGCTTATTTTAAGAGCTTATAAGCCCTAGTATAAGTTCTCAAAGTTTGAGCCCTTGATAAGCTTATTTGGTTGCTTATTTTTAAGCCCAAAGATACCATTTGGCTGTTTACACCAACAGTACTAACACCCAAGTTAGTACTGTTGTGGGGTTTAAGCCACACTTTGGCTTATTGAGCTTATCCCATAAGCTCAAATTGTGTCCTAGTAAGTTTTTAGGTTAAGTTAGACAGTTAGTGTGCTTATTTCACTTTTTCTTTAGCTTATTTGCCCAAGTCTTAAGCATTTTAGCCTTTCTTAGCTTGTTCTAAGTTTCCTGCCTTCATAAGCTATTCACAGCTTATTTGGCCTTAAGCTTTAAGCTTTTTAAGCTTATTTAGTTTAGTTTAAGTCCTCTTGGCTTATTTTGCATTTGTATTAGCTTAATTCGACCTTAAGTCCAAAAAAGACTTAGTTTTTTTTAGTTTTAAAGCTTCTTAAGCTTCTGTCATAATTAAGCTTAC
>BQNB010047949.1:0-42825 GCA_026074375.1 Tanacetum coccineum
TGGAGTCCAAGAAGAAACTAGAATTCCTAAAGTGATCTACTAGAGGCTCACCATTTGACATTCCGCCACTACACTTAGATACAGGCTAACTCCTTCATACGTTTACGCATTCGGTTGTCTAACAACTGATTGGTTTCTTGGTGGTTGTAAAACCGGTTTCCCCAAGATTGATAGTTTTGCAAACTTAGTATCCACGCTATTTCCTTTTAACTTTCTTAATTCGTTTTTCAATGCTACATTCGCAAAAACCTTTTCCTGAATCTAAGCTTTTAAATCAGCATTTTCAACAGTCTTACTATTTACTTGAGCAATCAGTGAGTCATTATGATCTTTCGTCTGAATTCGTGTCCTTTTGATAGAATCATAAAGTTCTTTGTAAGTCTGTTTTAAATGCTCATTTTCCTTATTTAACTTCTCATTCTCTGCAAGTAATTTAGCCACACTACTTTCTAGTTCAATGTTTATTGTTTCCAAAACATCAATTTCATGTTTAACCTTGGCTTCATTACTTGCTTCCTTCACACTAAGGTCGAAAATTTTTTCGGGAAATTAGGGTTTCAAAACATGGGTTTTCCATGGTTTGATCCAGTCTGGTCCAGACACAATTCTTGCATGAGTAGCATGAACTTCTCTTGCAACAGCTTCTTCTTCAGCTTCAGTTCATTCATCATCCATGTGCTCAGGGTTTGGTCCAGCAAGAGACACATGTAATTTTCCAGAGTTTGATCCAGTCTGGTCTTCTTTTCTTCTTTGACAGATCGATCAGGGAATGAGCTACTTGTTCTTCGGTTACAATGGCCTTTCCCTTGCCACTACTTCTGGCAGTTTGGGAGTTGTTTCAGATACTGGATCCCTGATCGTTACTCCTCCAACAGGTGCCTGACCTTGTGGCAGAAAGGCTGGATCCAAGCTAAGCTTGATAGCTCGTTCCATGTCAGCGTCATCACCTTCTCCTTCTCCCTTTTCTTGATGCGCTTCTAAACTCATCTTCTTAGCTAGATCGAGATCAGGATCATCACTTTCTTCTTGAGGAATAGATTCTTGTTGAGCTTCATCAACAAGTTGGAAAGTAGGCTTTCCTTTTCTAATTTTCTGTGGAAGCTTATGCTTGGAAGGTTTCTTTGTTGGAGCAGGAGCTGGCTTGGATTGTTTGACTGGAGTAGTGGTTGTGGTCAGGAATTGCCATTCTAAACACTTCAACAGTCTCACTTTTTGGGACAAACTTGAGATTTCCTAATATAAAATCATCTCCAGTATGATGAACAGCATCTTTAATCAATAGTCTTCTTAACGGATTCCATGAGTTGGAACAGTGTATCACGGCGAATTGTTGTATCTCAGTTCGAGTGTTTTTTTGAAAGGACTTGCTTTATGGCACCTCAAAATCATCGAAAACAGGTATGAAAATTGATGAATGTTCTGAAATGATTATGAGTACTATAATCGCACCATGGATTCAGTTTCTTGAATTCTTCTCAGTCGAGTTGCTTTTCTAGATTTATCCAAGTTAAGTAACAAAGATTCTGTGAAAGTCTGATTATCCTTGATCGAATAGTGCCTCACATGCCCGTTCGAATCCTACCTTGATTGAAAAAACCTGGAGATGTGAATGAAGTAGGCGAAATGATATCCTGCAACTTTCTTTTGCTTTGTCTTGCATTTGTTGCAACTGATGCATCTCTCTCTCCTTGAGAATTTTTATTCAAGATTCCATTGATATTCAATGTTGTGAAATGAACATGAAAAAATCTTTAGTAGATTAAGTGATTTTGTTTGTTGTGGTTTGAAATCAATTAACGTTCACAGGAATTTACAAATCTATGATTTAAACGAGAAAAAGATATTAATCTTTCGCGGGATTTTACTAAATCAAGAAGAACCGTTATTAAACATAATTAATTTGTTGTTAGTTGAATTCTTTGTTGTCTTGAAGAACGTAAGCTTTTAAAACGATTAATGAGCTTTAAAACGGCCAAACGGTGCTCAACGGTTGGCTTTTGAGGACTACGGTTGAATTATTGAATAAGGGACTAACGATGCAAGTTGTTTCAACAAAGGAGGTGTTTTTAATCAAAGGAAGGGTTAATGAGAAAATACACTTGAAACTTAGGGACTGCATGTGCCATTTTTCAATACTTGTTAATTAATATTTCTGTTCCCTCCATTTTTTTTCTCATCTTTTTCGTTTAAAATGTATAAGAAATGAAACGATTGATCATTTGATCATTCGAACTCGATCGGTTATCGTCGGTGAAAACCGAATATATCACGTTGATCGAAACGACGACACGAACACGATGATATATTTCTCAAGTCCCGTCGTTTAACGTCACTCGAAACCGAAAAACCCGAAATACGTTAAAACGTTAAGATATTGTGTTCCCTCGTTCGATCCTTGATAAAAATCACTCGTTCGATCCTTTAAGGGTTTCTACTCGTTCGGTCCCTCTTGGTTTCGACTCGTTCGATCTTTGATAAAAATCACTCGTTCGATCCTTTAAAGTTTCTACTCGTTCGATCCCTTTAGTTCGATGGACTCGTTCGATCCTCTTCCTTTTTCTACTCGTTCGGTCCTTGTGAAGTTTACTCGTTCGATCCTCGTTAGTTCGATGGTACTCGTTCGATGTCACTCGTTCGATGTCACTAGTTCGATGCTTGCAATCTTACACTCGTTCGATGTCACTCGTTCGATGTCACTAGTTCGATGCTTGCAATCTTACACTCGTTCGATGGTCTTATCTTAGAAAAGCTAGTAAGAAACAATGGTGAAATAAAGAAACACAAACCAAAAGAAAAAAAGAAAAAAAAAATATGATAATAGACACAAACTGATGAAGAAGAAAGAAACAAAAAACTATTTTTTCTTTCGTGTTATGAAAGTAACGGAAATAATAAAAAATGAACAAGTTTCGTAGTAATTATAAAATTGAATAAGTTATGAAAATTAAAAAAAAAAAACTATAATATAGCCGAATCAATAGCTTCATTAAGAACGAAACCACAAAACATCTTATACCACCGTGCGCGAATGATACCAAAATGATTTGTTAGCTAATTAAATAAGCCGAACCAATAAGTCACCAAATAAGTTACCACATCAAAAAAAATCAACCCCCCCACTTAAAAAAAAAATAAAAACAGGGGTAAAAAACCCCAAGATAGAACCTGGCTCTTGTACAATTGAAGGTTCTACGTAAACTAAGATCGGTGTACTTGCGTGAGTCAAAACACTATGGAGCACATTATAGTTTGAGAGAGAGTATGAGGAGAGAAAGGAAAAATGGAAAAAATGGATGTGTGAAATAGATGGAATATGAATGAATGTTACAAATACTCCATCCCCTCTATGGAAGCCATTAGAGGGGTATTTATAGCCATACACCTCATAAACTATACATAGTTGCCTATTCTAGTCTGCGTATGTGGCTTATGATAAACTATGGTAATTCGGTAAATGTGTCAAAGTAAAAGTGAATTTCCCAACAAATCTTCCCCCACGGGACGATTTACAGAATTACGTAAATAATTTCCTAACAAGTACTTAATGATAAGAACAAGAACTTCCCATGAAGCTTCATATGTGATGACGTCTTCTGTGGTGTTTGAAATTCAGTCTGCACACAAATGAATTCATCATTGTAGTACATTGTAGGAGAAATTACATGTAATAGGCACAGACTAAGTAACCCATTCACTCTGTGGTTAAGGAGAAGCTTTTCTGAATTAGGCTTCCCCATAATCGTGCCACATATTCTTGATTCTGAAGCTTTAAAAGCTCCCCCAAACTTAGCAATGATATCGCTTCCCCCTAATTCATGCCACATATTTCTTCATTTTGAGAAGCTTTCAAAGTCTTCCCCCGAACTAGCAATCCTGCTCTGAGCAGTTTCAAAGCTTACTAACAAGCATTAGAATATTAAGTGCCAGCGTGAATTGGTAGGATCCACATCATAATATTACCGCTCTTTTTAGGAATAAGCTTAGTGATTGATCGTTCTCGGGCGGTAAGCATTATCTGTTCTAGCAACGTATCTTCTCACGCTTTTAAATAATTCTTCTCACACCACTTCCCCCTGGAAAGTCAAATAATGCATACAAAAGTTCTCAAGATATCACTTCCCCCATGTGGCTGAAGAAATGCACCCAAAAAGCCATAATTTAAAGCGCTGATATTCTCTGCGGTTATGACATATGTCTTCCCGGCATTGCCCTAACTAAATAAAATTCATGAAAGATGTTTATGTCAAGCTTTCAGAAAAAAAGGACAGGGATCTAAAGGGTGATTCTTCTCCTTCGCAAAGGCTCAAGGGCGTGAATATTCTCTTTCCCCTTGCTGGTTTCGACACGTCGGAATCAAGTCAACACTTGGACGCGCATTTACTTGAGTACTTGTGTGAGGAATAAATTAGCACAGATCTAACCCGTGAGAATCAATTGCTGATTAAATCTCTACTCATAACCTCTCTCTGGATATCATTTAACCAACCGTCTTGTAGGCTTTTTGAAGTAACCACTGATGAAGTAAACCAGATATACCAAACTTGAATACCGATGTAGAATTTTCCGTTTGTGACTTAAGCTTGCGCTAATGATGGAAGAACGGTGTAGAGAATTTGTTGTCCATAGCACAATCTTATAAGTACTCAATACCCTTGGCCAAAAGTATGAGCCGTTCTCACCTCTTGCGGATTTATCCAAAACGACTATGAGTGTGGACCATGAGTACTACAATGAAACTCCTTTAATGATAGTTAACCAGTCTTCAACCATCCACCCCTGACTGCTGGGAAACTAGATAACCAGTATTCTAAATTAATTTAAGCTCGGCAAGAGTTATCATTGAAATCATGCATCCAACCAACCCCGACTTCAAGATAAAATAAGAACACGCCTTCGAAAAATGCCACTTCAATCTCAAATAAGTGATACCCGATCAACTCCGTAGTCACAAAAATTAATTCCAAATCTAGCCTTTAAGTTTCATGATTCTTTATCCAAATTGATCTCGGTCTCGTCACAAATCTTGTCACTTTGTCATTTAGTGAATCTTATTCGGATCGTTTTTAGTGTTATGTCTCGTGTTTGTTGTGTTGTTGAAATCAATTAACATTCACGGGATTTTACAATTCTATGATTTAAACCGATAAATGAATTAACGGGATTTTACAAAAGTCAATAGAAAAGCCGTGAGTGATTTGATCGGATATCAGCGACGAAAATTTCCAAAAAACTGAAAAATGTCAATAAATCATAGAAAACGATGTTTGTTGGCAGACGAAAATCCTTAACCGCTAAAGGTCAGTTTTACTCGCGTGATCGTCTCGTTTTTTATCTTCGATTTGAGGAGGTCACGGGCCTAAAACGGACTTACGGATCAAAAGTTATGGCTGTTTTACTGGAACCCTTTTCGTCACGCAAGTTTTCTAAAATTTTCGTTCGGTCCAAAAAGAAAATTTGCTCGTTCGATTCCACTCGTTCGGTTCCACTCGTTCGATTCCTCTCGTTCGAGTCCGTTCGTTCGAGTCCGCTCGTTCGGTTCTTCTCGTTCGAGTCCGCTTGTTCGAGCCACCCTTAGTTCGATCCTCCTAGTTCGGATTCTCCCTAGTTCGATTCTCCCTAGTTCGATCCTCCCTAGTTTGATCCTCCCTAGTTCGATCCTCCCTAGTTCGATCCACATAAGAGAACACTCGTTCGATCTTTGAAGAATGTTGCTCGTTCGATCCTCTAGTTTAGACACTCGTTCGATCCTCCCAAACTGTTTCTCGTTCGATCATCACAAGATTCAAACTCGTTCGATCCACTTAAGAAAATCTTCTCGTTCGATCCTCTAAGAGTGAAGCTCGTTCGATATTCGAAACAAATGGACCCAACAAAAATAGAACTAAAAAAAACTGTTACAAAACAGTTTTTATAACACTAACAAAACACATTTCGAGCTCCTAAATAATGAAATAAGCTAAAATAAGCGATAATCACGAAACCCACCAAATATCAGATTTGAAATAGTGGACTAGATACGAACGAACCATAAAAAATCAAATACCGACCCAAGAGATGTTGCCATGGTCTTAGTGTTACCAATTAAAGGTCTACGTAACTAAGATCGGTGGTCTTGGTGAGTTCAAAACACATGAAAAGCATTTTAGTGAGAGAGAGTTAGAGAGGAGAAAGAAAAATGGAAAATGGATTGTGTGTAATTGATGGAAAAGATATGAATGTTACAAAGACTCACCCCTCTATTGAAGCCTAGAGGGGTATGTAGTAGCCCATACACCTCTATACTATACATCGTTGCATATTTTAGTCCTCGCGTATGTGGCTATGATAACTATGGTAATTCTTATAATGTCGTCACGTAAAAGTGAATTTCCCAACATGAGTATTTAGAATATGGATGAACCCTTCATTGTATTTGAAGATCTCATATCCTATCTTCCTTAAAAAAGTAAGCTTGCATCATCCTAGTGAAGTCTTCTAGCATTAGTTTAACAATTTCTCTACGCATTACTTACTTATCTTAGATCTCCCTGGCTCATTGCAACCCCCCATGATAATTTCATTCATGTATATAGACTCTATCAGATCCATGGATCAAGTTAATTTTACCTTCGCATGCTAAAGACGTTCGTTGTATTGCAATAAAAAATGAGTAGGACGTTGCAAAAGTGCCCTATTGGGTATGCTCCTTGTTTGTGGCACCAAGGAAATAAGTTATGGATGCGTGATACAAAACAATGGTTAGTAGACAAATGTGCACAACACCACACACACACACACACACACACACTACACTATATATATATATATATATAATAATATATATATATATATATATATAGCAAGACATTAGCAGGGAACTAGACATGTACGTTTGGGTGTGATTATTCTAAAGTATGACACTTTGAAAGACAATTTGAAACTAGACACATGCAATCATTGTTTTAAAGTCAAGAACCCAAAAAAATCGAGACGTATGTTTAAGGACTAACTCTCGACCGACTTTAAATAAAAAAGAATGGAATTCGTTTATTGAACGACACACCAAATTATTGAGAATGACTTCTTTCAAGATGTCATTTGGACAAGGAGTATAGCGTGTGTTTAACGACATATTCCTTATGATACCATTATCTACCAAAGATGATGATTTAAATTCGGATAGAATTTTGTCAAAGGTTGTATTGAGAGATTCCTAAATCCTCAAGGTTTCTTTGTTACGCTTTAGTATGACTTTTCATGTTTCGGGGGTTTTTAAGGAAAAACAATATCGTAAGACTTTAGGTCAAACTAAATGTTGACAAAAAGGATGATTTGTTAAGAAGGCATACTCTACATATGCTCTTATAAGAAAAGGTTTTATGACTTTTAAAGGTAGACGAATGTCACTTAATATCTTGGCGAGATATGCCAAAATATATACTTAAAAAGTAATAAGACGAAAGATGGAAACGATATTACTCTTGGATATGTGATTTGAAAATGATTCCATAGAGTTGAAATGTGGGGAAGGATAAGCGAGAATAAAGAGGGAAGGTATTGACTGGAGGTTTTCAAAGATGATTACTATATCATTTGCACTGACAATGATAAGTATGGTGTTAAAAAATTGATGTGCATGTGAATTGCGAATCCATAGATTTGTCGGGTGTTTTGTTAGGTGTATTGTTAATTTTTAATGTCGATGAACAGTGGTAGATATGTGAAATGAGGTGGTAGTTCTTTCATAGTAGAAGAAAATGAAAGATTTACACGTACCCCTCTAATACCCCAACAATGTGGTGTGAATCCATAAACACTTGAAGATTAAATATCTTCTTTATGTTCTTCACTATCTAGAAAGTGGAAAATTTTACGAAGGAGTGACATTTATATTTCGCAAATTACTTAAATATTTTAGATGAAATAATTAAGTTGTCAAGAGATATATGAGGAAATTTAATAGTAACAAGACTATTAGAAGTGAAAAGATGTCGATCCCAGTTAACTTCTAATGATTTCGAATTCTTAAGCTTGTTTTTTACAGTATGTATTGCTAGATAAATCTAACACAACTTAGTTTAAAAAACTTTGTTTGATAATACTAAAGATTATGCGAAATCTAATCTTTAATATAAGAAGAATTCTTCAGTAACACAAACCAATATAATTTCAACAATAAAAACTCCAATATTATTATTACAAATAATACGAATACTATCTTGTTTAGGGTTACGAACCTTGAAACTATAAATTATACGACTGAGATACATAAACAAAAGGATATTCTAGATTAGTGATTGTAAACTCTAATGCCCTAGGATCTCCTTTTATTACACCAAGGCCAAGTAATGTCCTAGTCGATTTACAATATATTATAAAACTTAGAATATTCTCAAAGATCTATTCTATATAACATCCTTTATCACATAAGTAATCTTGATCTTTCAAGCAAGCTTTATCTTTCAGAAGTTGTAATTTTTAGCAGTTGTAACTTTCTGATACAGCCGCATTAACTTCTTAACAAGCAGTAGTAACTTATTACACCAATAAACATAACTGTGTACAGTCTGTTGTACATTCTTAGAATATTTCTTCAATCTCACCAAACCAGTTACTAACTTTACTCTAGCAGAGTACTATATATACTAGCAGTGTAACTACCGTAGTCCTATATACACTGCAATTACTAAGTTACACTAAAAACTAGTTAGTAACTATAATCTAGCAGTAATAATACTTAGCATTATTTTTCATTAGACGTTAATGCACATCACTAAAGTTTTACCTTAGCTGCAGTAACCTAACCTTAGCAGCAGTAGTAACTTAAAGATCATTAAGAAGTCTTTTTAATCCAAACAATCCTCCCTAAAATTGATTATTCTTTTTCAAATCTTAAGTTTCTTCATTGAAAGCTTCATTAATCACCAAGAGGATGCTTCCAAACACTTCATTGATTCTTGAGTTGTTTTGTGATGAGCTTAAGAAGCTGATAACACATTTCATTCCAATGATCAGCTTGCAGCTTCCTATTTAGCATATCTGTGATTGTAGTAGGTGTAAGGGGATATCTCTTCCTCAATGAATGTACTCCACATGAATCATATAGCTTCCAATCCAATACTCTGTAATCCTGTTGATTCCTCCATACTTGATCTTCAACATGTGGATCAAACATTGTCTTTATATCACCCTATAACACTCTCTCATAGCCCTCATCTGGCCTTGTTGATCCATGCTTAGATTTTACCAATTTCCATAAGGTTTCCAAATCTTCCCTGTCAAAGCTTTTGAGTATATAACTTAAGACTAAGTACATCTTTGAACTTCCATCAGCCCTGATTATCTGGTAATAGGTTTTCTTCCCTTCTTTATGGATCTTGTAGTTAACAATGCTTGGAGGCTTAGTTGCCAAAGGAATAACATTAATTGCTACTTCCTCTTTATCAGGTTCAACTTCTATTAGTTTTTGAAGCTCTGTTGTTTCTTTATCCTCATCCACCTTTTGCTTCTTAATACTTTCTTGTTCACGCCGCTAGTGCCTGCTCTTCTTTGCAACTGCTTCTTTGTGCTATCTCTGGCTTCAGTATTACTTCCTACCTTCCAACAATCCTGCATTGATCACGGCCCGGACACAGCAAAACGGACGCGGACCTAACTATAGGATACTTCCGTCCACGGAAAGCACACGCGTCCGTACACACGGTTATTACGGAACCTTGCCCGACAAGGGACCCACTCTGGCCACGAACTAAACAAATGAAATATTAGGAAACCCTAATATTTTGTTCGCTTATAAAAAGGGACCTTCTGACATAATGAACAGTATGATTTTCTCACTCTACATACACATACTTTCTCTCTCTACATGTTTACTTACTCTCATGCCAGAGTCTAACCGTGGGGTCCGTCCCCACGGTAAGGCTAACGGTTTATTTGATTGTGTAGGAAATCATCACTTCTCTTGCTCTAGTACAAGATTTAACGCTCAAATCATTCATGAACTCGACCCGACATATAATTTGAGTCCTATTCTAACCCCTACTCCAATTTTATACTAACACACATGTACTATTTGTAGATGTACAAACATGCTTATTTTTCTAAGGCGACAAAATCAACAAATTATTTGAGCGAAATACCACAAAAGAGTATATAAGATCTAGATCTGATGAAGCAGATATTTCAGGTGATCTAGCATTGTTTTAGTTGTAACATGCATAAAAAGAATATATTTGGTGGTTTTATTTTTGATGTTAACTCTTAATTATAAGCTTCCTATCACTACAAGAAAAACTAGATTTAGTGACGAAACGAATATCATCACTATCTGTATAAAAGTGGTCACTAACCCTGTTTAGTGACCAAAACGTGGGTGGTCACTTTTTGTCACTATAGCTCCGTCACTATTTTTATCAGAGACCAAAAAATAAATTTCGTCTCTAACCAATGACGAAAATACAGTGGTCACTATATTTGTGACGATATATTCGGTCACTGATTTTTGTCACTAATAGGTGAAGGTGGTCACTGAATTGATAAATAGTGACAGATAAGTGTGGTCATGAAAGTGGTCACTGTTTTGATAAAGATAACGAACCCGTTAACACATCGTTAACACCCATCAGTGACAATACGTGTGGTCACTTCCTATTAATCTTAGAGACCAACTGGTGGTCACCATTGTTGGAAACAAGAAAAGTATCGGTCACTTCCAAGTTGTAATAGTCTTAGCCCGTAGTTTGTTATATGATTAGTCTAGTAAGCTAGTCTGGCCCAAGGCCCATGGAAAGCCCGTTAAGACCCATGGCCGGCCTTGTTATGTAGTATATATACCCTCTTCATGCCTTGCAGAGGGTGGTTGGTTGTTTCATTTCTTATTTTCACACACATAATAATATTATCATCTTTCTCTCTCTAGAAACTTTCCAACCCACTTCTCTCTCTAGTTCTTGTATAATATCAAAGATTACTAGTATTCTTCAATTGGTATCAGAGCCATGGAGTGGTGTGTTTAGTTTTTGTGTTTGTCTTTTGATTTGTGTTCAAAACCTTTACAAAGAGCAAAATCTTGATTTAAAATTTTTTGGCTTAAAAACCTTAAAGTTGTCATTTTTCTTGTTCCTATAGTGTTAGTAACACTAGTTGTACAAGATTTTTTTGCAAAAAACCAATCAAAAATGTGTCTTTTTGAGTTTTGAAAATTTGGGTTTCGTCTCAGTTACAACCGAACTAGTCCTGTCTGTTGGAACCGAACTAGAAGATCGAACGAGTTAACCGAACCAGTGGAAAATCTAGTTGGTTTTTGTTGGAACCGACGAGTTGGTTTAGTTGAACCGAACGTGTGTTTTAGTTGTAAACCGTACGAGTTGTTTTAGTTGGAAACTGAGCAGTTGTTTTAGTTGTAACGAACAGTTGTTTTAGTTGGAAACCGAAACTAGTGAACCGAACTAGTTTACTTCTTTGACAACCGAACTAGTGAACCGAACCAGTGGAACCGATCTAGTTTGTTTGTGTTGGTAACCAATACTATGTTACAGAACCAGTTGAACAGATTAGTTTGTTTGTGTTGGGATCCGAACTAGCTAATCAACCAATGGAAACGAACTATTCTTTCTGTTTGAAAACCCGAACTAGATAACCCTTGAACCAGTGGAACCAAAACTAGTCAGTTCGTGACAACCAAACTAGTTATCGTTTTGGGACCGAACTAAATCAACCTTCTTTTGAAAACAGAATAGTTAAATTCCTTTAACTCAAATTTCTAAATTATACGGTTATTTCTTTGACTTGTAAAATCCCGTGAAACATTAACTTGTTTTCTCGGTTTTGTCAAGAATTGTAAAATCCCATGTAGTTTCAAGAATTACTTCAAGACTCGACAACCACATAATTAAACACAATTTCTTTCTACCACCGATCGATCAATTAGTAATCTTTTTGATACCACGTTATCAATGACGACTCTTGCTGATAAATCACTTCTCTCGGGTGGTGACAATAAACCACCGATGCTTGAAAAACATTTGTATGATTCATGGAAAAGCAAAATGGAACTTTATATGATGAATAGACCACATGGTAGAATGATCCTTGCTTCCGTTGAGAAAGGTCCACTCGTCTGGCCATCAATCACAGTGGATGGTGTAACAAGACTTAAGGAATATACTGAGCTCACCCCTGCAGAAGCCATTCAAGCTGATTGTGACATCAAAGCAATTAATATCATTCTCCAAGGCCTTCCAACAAAAATCTATGCTCTTGTTAGTCAACATCGTGTAGCCAAGGATCTTTAGAAGAAGATTAAACTACTCATGCAAGGAACGTCGTTAACAATGCAAGAACGAGAGTGTAAGTTATACAATGAATTTGATAAGTTCACCTACAAGAAAGGAGAGTCATTACACGAGTACTACTTGAGATTCACACTGCTACTCAATGATATGAACATCTACAAGATGCCACTGGAGCAATTTTAAGTTAATACCAAGTTTCTGAACACACTTCCTGATGAATGGAGCAAATTTGTTACTGATGTTAAGTTGGTGAAAGACTTGCATACTACCAATATTGATCAGCTTCATGCTTACTTGGAACAACATGAACGACATGTAAATGAAGTTCGTTTGATGCATGAACGTAACTCCGATCCTTTTGCTTTAGTTGCATCTCACCAAATAACACAGTCACCTTATCAAACTCATCAACACACTTACCAAAACACTCAACTTCAACATATCCATCTCCACAGTATGGTTCACCTTATCAGTCTCAACAATACTCAACTCATCAATCATCAACACCTCTTTCAGTAACTTATCCATCTAATGATTTTCAATCATCAATTCACCACAACGTTTATTCTCCATCATCATCTATCCCTCAATTGGAATATCCTCCCCAAATTAACCAACAATCTGAATTTTCCCAACAAGACTTCGGTCTAATTGTTCCAGTGTTCCAGAAAGGTGATAATCATATTGATGCCATCAATACTGATGTGTTTTGAACTGTAGCTGTCTCCTCCCTTATCCCACTTACCAATTATCATCTGAGTAAAACTCGTCAAACCTAGGAAACAAGCTACCTCAATTATGAAAGAGTGACTATATAACCAATTCAGGGATGTAATACTTCTTTTTGCTGTGGGTACTGTAACACCGCCAATTTGGGCCGCCAGTGGGGTTTGATGTTCCGGGGGTTTTACTTCATAGATCAATAGCACTAATATATGGGAGAACGACATTATAAGGTTCGTTTAATAACTGATACATGGATTTCATAAATGGTTCGATACAATATAAAAGCTCATGGGGCTTAACTTGTTTATATTGTAAAAATATATGATTTCTCAACATAACAATGACTCCTAAATGTATTGCATGCAAATCTTTATGCATAGTGTGAACCTCAAATGACGACCAGCCAATGTATCCGTGACTTGTAACTTTATATACTGAGAAAAGCACGTTTAAACTGGTCATCAATAATGTTGGTGAAATTTATAGGTTTATAAAGTATAAAGTGGATATCAAGATTTCCCTTATATTAATGTAACAAAGTACAAATATCACAAAATGTCATTAAGTAATGCACTAAGTCATGGACACCGAAGCTAAAACAATGTATGTATATCAAAATACTATAATGGGAACTTTGCCCAATGTAGATGTTCAACCAGTAACACCCATGAATACAAAAATGGTATACGTTGTCATTTCCGGCCCAAACGGTAAATCTAGCAAGGCTTACTTTGCCCGAACGGGGTATGTTATTCCCAAATAGTCGATTCTTAACATTCGTGCTCGCTAATGCAATTAAACATTTACATCTATGCAATCAACATGTTCATGATGGTTGGGCATAGGTGGGTTTATTAATAGCTACTTAGGTCCAAATTCGTTATTTTTGAATGTAAAATTGGTATTGCATTCCCTTTTGTAAATCAAAATGATTATCCCCTTGATTTGATAAATGATTGAAAAAGTATAAAAGTGGGGACTATAAACTCACATCAAGTAATGATAACGTAGAAGCAAAGCAGTGGCACGAAAAACGATGCAAAAGACTTTATCCGCAACCTATGAAATAATAATTCATAGTCACTAAACGGGAATTAATAATTTAAATACTTGCCACAAATTTGTCCCTAGTGTGTGCTTGAGTTTGAGAAAATATCGCTTGTTTATAATTATGACTTTTCATGAAAATTTGGCCAAATATAACGGGTCATGTCCTATTATTAATAATCATGTAAACTACGATATCGGATATTTTAGAATCTAGATCCGTTAGGCTTTTGGTGATTAATTCATGTTGGGCCTTAGTTTGGTCTCTAAATGTATCAATTAATTAAGCGAAGGTATGACGAAAACAAATTAAAAGTGTTAATACTTAAGTTTTATTTATAAAATTTGAGGGTCAAACATAGAGTTTTAACATTTAATTTTAGGCTCGTTACTTGATGAAATTTCAAACCAAAAATGATTTGGAAAACTAGGTCATGGCGTCAATAACTTTCGTCATTTGAGTTTTGTCCAAAAAGGTCGTTTAACGGGTTAAATCGTGGCCAACTCATGTGTGTGAGCGACTAGGTTTTAAGCAGAAACCATAAATTTGGCTAAGTGTTTTATACATGGTACACATTTGACTTTGCTCACAGTTTGTGACTTCGATATTCAGTATTAGGACGAGATAAAAGCACCTTTGTAAACTAGGCCAGGTCGACAATAATTCATCATTTATATGTTTTGTTGTTAGGGGTCGATATCGAGGTCAAAAACGAGCACAAAGTAAGGGGGTCGAACCTTCGGTCAACAGTACTAACTGTATGACAACGGTACTAACTACATGGCAGTGGTACTAACTTTAGGCCATGATTGCGAACTCATTACTCAACCATTTTTGATGATTCAAATTCCTAAGTAAACCTCACTAGGCCAACTATAACTAGCAATCAAATTTTGGATTTATGAGTCATGTTTACTAGTCGTGTTTTACCCCCAAAGTCACCCCTTTACAGCATATTAAAAGAAAACCAAGAGGAGCCAAACCTGTGATTTTCCAAATCGATTTGTATACACAAAACACAACTTAGACAAGTAGAGGCTTAATCTAGGGCACTTAAATAACATGTTTTAAATTACTTATCCGGGGTGATAACACCCAAAACAATTGCATTGCTCCTATTTTATTCGAACATCAGAAGGGTGCAAGGTTTTCAAAATCGTTTTATCAATTCTTTTCTACTTAGGTTTTTCTCAAGCACAACCTTAATGAACATATTGATTGCATAAATAAAATGATGGGATTAAAAGTGTAACACTCACAAGGGCTTTGAAGAAAAGCGAGTGTGGCCTTGAATTCGAATGAAAAACCCTAATTCTAAACCAAAGAAAACCCTAGCTCGGCTTCAAAACAATCTCGTTACCCAAACTGTTACCAAACGTCCCACCGTGCTTGTCTTCCACTCGTACTGGTAACAACCGTAAACTCCTCTTATTTGTTGAAACTTCGATCAAACAGAAAACCCAAGGAAGACGAATGGGGTTTAGGGTTTTCAAGATTTTGGTGTATAATGAAGATACAAAGGGAAAGGTGTGGGCTTGTGTGATTGTTGTGTAAGAGTCGAATGATAAAGGGCCAAAGAAGCTGGAGGAAGTATGATGATAGCCTGAGTTGTGTTGATCCTGAGTTTGCATGCAAAGTGCAAGGCTTCTTATATTTACAAGGAATGCAGGCATAGTGCTTCAATTTTGTGTCACGTTCTCATGTTAATCCAAATGGGGTAAGAATTTCTTGGGTTCTAATCGGTCAATGCATAGTAGATTAAAGGTGATTACTGTGGATTTCTTAGGGGCAAAACCAATGAGAGTAGCAGCTATAAATCACGAGCAGGCGTGGGTTTAAGAGAAAAGTCTTTGGGCTTTTTACATATTGGGTAAAAGGAGTTATTTTAGGATGGGATTCTTTTTATCTTCACTCATAAGTTTTATCTAGTTTGTAGGGATTTCTTTTTTATCCTTTGCATAACACGGTTTGAGGACTTGGAATGAGGGGATACACGATTTTTGAAAGCTAGATTGTAGGATTACATGGACTTTCATCCAAGTTTATTAAGTTTCCTTAGGTATAAGAGTTAAAACCTTGGTGTAGTTTATTATTATTAGACTTTTATTTTGATAGGATAAAATGAAGGTGATCATGAATTTTTCTCGACGAGGAATATAAAATAAATGATGAATACGACGGGTTCAAGTAAAGTCTTGATAGGCTTAGGTCAAAACTTTAACTAAACGATAACTTTTGATGTCTACGCGATTTAACTAGTGTGGTTCAAATGGTCATAAACGTGCAAAACTCAGTAAATGAAAGGTAAACTAAATTAATTAAGATCGTAATATGACCTAAAAACACGGGGTGTTATAGTCTCCCCCGGTTAAATGAGCCTTGTCCTCAAGGCTTAAGATGCGGCACTTGACGATGGTGCGGTCTTGGTGAAGAGGTATGGATACTTCTGCTTGAATTGATCCTCACGTTCCCAGGTAAACTTGGGACCTCGTTTAGAGTTCCATCTAACCTTTATGATGGGAATGTGACTCCTCTTCAATTGCTTGATTTCACGATCCATGACTTCTATTGGTGCTTCCATAAAGTGGAGCTTGTCATCAACACGTAGCTCTTCCAACGGGATCACAAGTGATTCATCGGACATACACTTCTTCACGTTTGATACGTGAAACGTGTTATGAACTCGGCTTAACTTTTGTGGTAGCTCAAGCTTATAGGCATCAGTTCTGACTCTCTCGATTACCTTGAAAGGACCGACATACCTAGGGTTTAAGTTCCCTCGTTTGCCAAAACGCACAACTCCTTTCCAAGGTGAAACTTTTAACATGACTTTGTCACCAACTTGAAATACCATTGGCTTACGTCTAATGTTTGCATAGCTCTTTTTTTGGTCACGAGCGGCTTGAATTCTGCTTTTGATTTGGACGATCTTCTCGGTGGTTTCATGAATTATTGTAGGACCAGTGAGCTGAGCATCTCCAACTTCTGCCCAACATACGGGTGATCGACACTTTCGTCCATACAAAGCCTCGAATGGTGCAGCCTTTATGCTAGTATGATAACTGTTGTTGTATGAGAACTCCACTAACGGTAAATGCCTATCCCAACTCTTTCCAAAATCTAACACGCAAGCGCGTAACATATCTTCCAAGTTTTGGATAGTCCTTTCACTTTGACCGTCAGTTTCAGGATGATAGGTCGTACTCATGTCCAATCAACTTCCCAATGCCTTATGAAGTGCTTGCCAGAATAGTGAAGTAAATCTACCATCATGATCGGAGATAATAGACACAGGCACACCATGTTGGGTGACTACTTCCTTCATGTAAAGCTTCATTAACTTCTCCATAGGATCATTTTCCCTCATTGGTAGGAAGTGAGCAGATTTTGTAAGACGATCAACGATTACCCAAATGGTGTCATAACCGTTTGCCGTCTTAGGGAGCTTAGTGATGAAATCCATGGTGATTTTCTCCCACTTCCATTCTGGAATCTCTGGTTGGACCAGTAAACCGGAAGGTTTTTGATGTTCTGCCTTGACTTTAGCACAAGTCAGACATTTGCTAACATAAGTGGTAATGTTCGCCTTCATGTTAGGCCACCAATATAATTGCTTCAAGTCTTGGTACATCTTATCTGAACCCAGATGAATAGAATATTTTGACTTATGAGACTCGTGCATGACCAGAGTCCTTAAATCGCCATAACACGGTAACCAACTTCTGTTGTTTAAACATAAGGTTCCGTCAACACGGGGATTCAATCTTTCCTTTGTAAGGTCTTGTCGGAGCATACCTCCAACATCTTCAGCAGTGAGGTTTTTAGGTTTTAATGCTTGGGTTTGAGCTTCTAGGATTTGTTTAGGAAGATTCAACCCAATAGTCATGACTAAGGCTCAAACTCTTAAAGGTTTAGACCGTTCTTTCCTGCTCAAAGCATCAGCAACAACGTTTGCCTTCCCCGGGTGATAACGAATGTCACAATCGTAATCACTAAGCAATTCCAACCAACGCCGTTGTCTCATGTTCAACTCTTTTTGATCCAGGATATGTTGTAAACTCTTGTGGTCGGTAAATACGGTGCACCTTGTTCCATATAAGTAATGTCTCCACATCTTAAGAGCGAACACTACAGCTCCAAGTTCCAGATCATGAGTTGTGTAGTTTTTCTCGTGGATCTTCAGTTGTCGAGAAGCATAGGCTATAACTTTCTCGTTTTGCATAAGCACGGCACCCAAACCCTTATGCGAAGCGTCACAATAAACAATAAAGTTTTCTGATCCTTTAGGTAGGGCCAGAATGGGTGCGCTACATAGTTTCTGCTTGAGCAACTGAAATGCAGCTTCTTCCTTTTCTCCCCAGTCGAACTTCACATTCTTCTGAGTCAGCTTAGTCATTGACTTAGCGATCTTAGAAAAGCCTTCAATGAATCTTCTGTAATAACCGGCGAGTCCTAAAAATTGGCGGATCTCTGTTGCATTCTTAGGAGATGCCCAATCTTTAATTGACTCGATCTTTGCAGGATCTACATGGATGCCTTTGCTATCAATCACATGTCCGAGAAACTGTACTTTTGGAATCCAAAATTCACACTTGGAGAATTTCGCGTATAACTCCTCTTTCTTAAGCAACTCCAAGATTAGCTTGAGATGCTCTTCATGCTCTTCCTTGTTCTTGGAATAAATTAATATGTCGTCGATAAAGACAATCACAAACTTATCCAAGTACGGTTTGCACACCCGGTTCATGAGGTCCATAAACACTGCCGGTGCGTTTGTCAAACCAAAAGGCATTACTTGAAATTCATAATGCCCATAACGCGTCCTAAACGCGGTCTTCGGGATATCTTCTTCGCGAACCCTCAACTGGTGGTAACCTGATCGTAGATCGATCTTAGAGTAGACACTTGACCCTTGCAGTTGATCAAACAAGTCATCAATCCTGGGAAGTGGATAACGGTTCTTTACCGTTAGCTTGTTTAGTTCACGATAATCAATGCACATACGGAACGATCCGTCTTTCTTCTTGACAAACAAGACCGGGGCCCCCCAAGGTGAAGAGCTGGGTCTTATAAATCCCTTGTCGGATAGTTCTTGAAGTTGTTCCGCCAGTTCCTTCATTTCGGATGGTGCCAACCGATAAGGCGCCCGTGCTACAGGTGCAGCACCTGGTACCAAATCAATTTGGAATTCCACTTGTCGGGCTGGTGGAATACCCGACAAGTCTTCAGGAAAGACTTCAGGAAAGTCTCTAACAATTGGCACATCCTCAAGTCGCTTCCCTTCCGACTCGTCCTTGGCTTCCTTCGTAGTAATGTGTGCCAAAAAGACATCACATCCCTTTGACAAATAATCTTGTGCTTTAGAGCATGAAATGATATTTAGTCGGGATTCTCCCCTTTTGTTGTTCCCATTGCCTTGGAAAATTAACATCTCTCTTCCGAAAGGAACACGTATAATTTTCTCGTCACAGATGATCACTCCATGATACTTTGTTAACCAATCCATTCCAATAATGACATCAAAACTACCGAGTGGGACAGGCATCAAGACGATGTTGAAAGGGTGATTCCTAAAGTTTAGAGTGCAACCTTGGATTATGGTGTTAACTCCTATGATTTTCCCATCGGCTAATTCTATGTCATAATGATTTTCTAATGTAGTGGGGGTAATGTCAATCAAGGCATTAAAGGTAGAAGATACAAAGCTCCTATCTGCACCAGTATCAAACAAAATCTTAGTATAACGGTTGTTGAGAAGAAACGTACCCGTGATGACATTAGAGTCTGGGCTAGCATCTCTTCCTCCCAAAGCATAAGCTCTTCCTTGAGTTGTACCATTCTCGTTGCCATTTCCATGATTCTTCAGTTTTGGACAATCTCTCCTCATATGCCCGGTGTTACCACATTCATAACATGCCCCAGCCTTTTGATTCTTATTGTTGTTGTTGGTGTTGACCCAACAATCAGTGGTAGCATGACCATACCTCTTGCATTTTCCACACTTGGGTGCACATTGTCCCGTGTGATGGTAATTGCACTTGGTGCACAGAGGTAGGTCTCCCGTATAGGCCTTCTTTTCACCAGGGCCGGCAGTGTATGCCCTAGCTACATTTTGCTTCTTGTGGGGTTGTTGTTGGTGATTGTTTCTTGACGAATCATCAGCCTTCCTTTTGTTTTCATTCTGCCTTTCCGCATAAGTGCGGAGCTTCTGATCCATCAAGTCGTTGGCCAACTCGATAGCAAAGTCAAGAGTCTTGGGTCTTGCAGACATAACATTTCCATGAATGTTATCGGGAAGTCCACCGATATACTTGTCAATCTTCGCGGTTTCATCAGCAAGAAATTTGGTGCACATCAAGGCTAGTTCTTAGAAACGCTGGGTGTAAGCTGCAACATCGTTTCCCCTGACCTTAAGATTCCACAATTCAATTTCAAGTTTCTTGATTTCACCATTGGGACAATATTTGTCCGTTAATTTCTTCTTGAAAGTCCCCCAAGTCATAGCGTAAGCAGCATCATGACCTAAGGTTCTCATATGACCATTCCACCAGGTTAGTGCAGCACCTAGCAGAGTGCAGGTAGCAAACTTCACTTGATTTTCAATGGCACAACCGCTAATGTGGAATACTGATTCCATCTTTTCGATCCATTGAGACAAGCCCACAATGCCTTCAGTTCCTTTGAAGTTCAAGGGTTGGCATTTCATGAAGTCGGGGTAGGAACAGACACGTGCAGGTTGCATAGGTCGTCTAAGTCCTCCACCCGAATTGTGGCTTGCATCATCCTGCGTGTGGGTAGAGTTTCTTTGGATTGCCCGATCGATCATAGCTTGAATGGATTCTGGAGTCATGGCGTCGTTTGTTCCTTGTCTTGTTACAGGCATGATTCTAATAATCACAAGAATACAATGTACGTGAGATATAATCACAATGTCGGTACAAATGGTTATGATAATAATAATTACACCACAACACAATGGAAAATGAACAAAATGAGATCAACCATAGCATCATACATCAACATTTCATAACATAATGTCGTATCGTACATGATTTGTTTGGATACAAAATGACCACAATGATCTTAGTACAGAAAATGAAAATACTTCCTAGAGTCTATTAGCTGGGATTTACCCCTAGAGCTTAATAGACTACACAAGATAGCTAGAAATGAAAAATACAACTAACAGCTACTATCGGCGTCCTCCACCATATCAATCCGAGCTCTAGCCTCTAGCACCTGGGTACGCATGATCTGTCTGACTGCATCATCCTCAGCTCTCTGGCGCCGCCACTCCATACGACTCATGTGAGTCTCTAGTGTCTCAAGTCGCGCCAATAATGCCCTGTTCTGAGCCTCAGAACTAAGGTAAGCCTGGCGTACCTCATGCAACTCTGTCTCGTAAGCAGTCCTCTGACCTCTCACTACATCAATCTCGAGCCTAATGTCTCTGCGGTCAGTCCGAGCATCATGAAGCTGTGTATAGAAAATCTCACTCTCTTGCCTGCGAACCTGTGCCTGGTAGCTGACCCTCAAATTGACTTCCTCAATGGAAGTCATCATCCTGTGCTCAGAAGTCTGTAAAGCTCTAACATAACCAACATCCTCTGCTCTGTCAGCAGCTCTAGCAATAGTCCGGATATCATGACCCAAACTATGAATCAAACCCTGTCCTGTCCCAACAACATCAACAAAATCATACTGACCTCTAGATGCTCTAGCAGCAGCAGCAGCAGAACTCTCTGCTACATCACACCCAGGTAGGGGAGCAGTAAGTACAAATCTCCTCCGAGGTGGCATGTTCTCTTCGGGGATGTCATCTCTCATACGGATCATGGCTGCCCTATGACCCAATGGTGTCTGATCATAGGTAGGGTTGATGGGAGGTGGTGATGGTAGAGGTAATGGTGATGGGGGTAGTGATCTAGCAGCAGATGCATCAATCAATGCCTGGGTAGAAGCGGTTATGGGTGTCTGAGGCCTAACAGATACCCTCGCTCCGCGATGTCTAGGTGGTGGTGGTGTAGCAGCAGTCTCGTTCTCCTCGAACGGCTCAGTCTCATCAGAATCCTCAGAGGACTCATCCTCCTTAGCATCCTCATTCTCAGGCTCATGCTCCTCGCTAGGATCCTCTTCAGGATCCTCATCCTCATCATCAGTCCCTGGCTCTTTAGGATAATTAATAGAATCTGCATCAGTGTCATCCTCCATCGGTTCCGAATCAGCGATATATCCAGGTGACTTAGTAGTCGGTGAAGCATCTTCAGCATATGGCTGATCCTCGGCCTAGTTGTCATCATCAGATGGTATGTGATGCTCTGGGTGCTCTGGCTCTGGAGCATATAGTGGTACATGCTCATCCAACTCCATAGAATCAGGTATATAGGCAGGTAACAGTGGGTGTGCCTGCCCTTGTTGGGCGACCTCCTCATACGGGTCCACATTCGGAATCTCACTAGCATTCTCGAGTGGAATACCCCATGATGATGGTCCATTTTAATCGGAAGATACGGACGTATAGGTAACAGTGGATGAAGCGTTGTTTGAAGACATGGCAAATCTGTAATCATAATATAAACGTGTATACGTATATTATATAATACCATCAGTAATATACGTAATGTATTATAAACACGTATATAGCTTGTGTAAGCACTTAGTACAATCAACTAATGCTAAAATGATGTATGACATGTAAGCGTGTATACTAGATGTAAATAAGTAATGTATGCATGTCCCTTTGAAAAAAATTTGAATGACACAACGTTTGAAAACGGTTATAGACCAAGTAAAAACGTTTGACCTGGTTCTCTATAACCTTGGCTCTGATACCAATCTGTAACACCCCTAAAATGGGCCACAGCGGAATATGATGTTCCGGGGGTATTACTTCATAGATCAATAGCACAAGATATGAGAATGACCATTATAAGGGTCGTTTAAAACTGATACATTGGATTTTATAAATGGTTCGATACAAAAAGCTCATGGGCTTAACTTGTTTATCTTGTAAAAATAAAGATTTCTCAACATAACAACATTCCAAAATGTAATGCATGCAAATATTTATGATAGTGTGACTTCAAATGACGACCAGCCAATGTATCCGTGACTTGTACTTTATTGACCTGAGAAAACATGTTTAAACTGTCAACAATAATGTTGGTGAATTTATAGGTTTATAAAGTTAATGAAGTGGGTAGCAAGATTTCCCTGTAATAAAGTAGCAAATATAATATCAAAAAATGTATTAAGAAATGCACTAAGCTCATGACACCGAAGCTAAACAATGCATGTATATCAAATACATAAATGACTTTGCCCAATGTAGATGCTCAACCCGTAACACCCATGAATCCAAATGGTATACGTTCGTCATTTCCGGCTAACCGATAAACTAGCAAGCGCTACTTGCCCAAACGGGGATGTTAATCCTAAATAGATCTATTCATAACATTCGCGCTCACATAATGTAATTAAAAATTACATCTATGCAATTAACAGTTCATGATGATGGGCATAGTGGGTTATAGCTATTTAAGCAAACTCGTAATATTTGAATTTAAAATGTACTTGCATCCCTGTTGTAAAATAAACATGATCTCATCCCCGAGAGTTAATAAATGATTGAAAAAGTATAAAAGTGGGGACTATAAACTCACATCAAGTAATGATAACGTAGAAGCAAGGTAGTGGCACGAAAAATGATGCAAAAGACTTTATCCGCAACCTATGAAATAATAATACATATTCACTAAACGGGAAAATAATAATATAAATATTTGCAATCTTGTCCCTAGTGTGTGCTTGAGTTTGAGAAAATATCGCTTGTTTATTATTATGACTTTTCATGAAAACTTGGCCAAATATAACGGGTCATGTCCTATTATTAATAAGCATGTAAACTACGATATCAGATATTTTAGAATCTAGAATTGTTAGGCGTTTGTTAGTTAATTCATGTCGGGCCTTAGTTTGGTCTCTAATTGTATCAATTAATTAAGCGAAGGTATGACGAAACAAATTAAAAGTGTTAATACTTAAGTTTTATGTAAAAAATTTAGGGGTCAAACATAGAGTTTTAATATTTAATTTTAGGCTCGTTACCTGACGAAATTTCAAACCAAAAATGATTTGGAAAACTAGGCCATGACGTCAATAACTTTCTTCATTTGAGTTTTGTCCAAAAAGGTCGTTTAACGGGTTAAAATCATGGCCAAACATGTGTGTGTCGCGACTGGGTTTTAATCAGAAACCATAAATTTGGCTAAGTGTTTTATACATGGTACACGGCTGACTTTGCTCACAGTTTGTGACTTCGATATTCAGTAATATGACGAGATAAAAGCACCTTTGTAAACTATAGGTCGACAATAACTCATCATTTATATGTTTTGTTGTTAGGGGTCGATATCAAGGTAAAGTTGGGTTGGTTGTGTTTTCTCGAGCGGGTGCGTTCGTTTTTAGCCAAACCCGAAAAAGGGTGTTGTTTCGGTGGTGAACACCAGGTTTGGGTGCGTCTTTGGGGTGGTTTCGCGTTATAAAACCACATGGGGAGAGGGCATTTGGTTATTGTTTATCATAAATTTAGGGTACGTTTAGCACGCCAAGGGCTGTGTTTGTATTCGGCAGCCCACCAGACCCACAAACGGGTGCGTGGTGGTGTCGAGTCAACCACGCATGCGTGGGGTGCGTTGGTTCGGTTTATAAAATAAGCCACAAGGGTGTTTGTTTCGCGGTCAACAGCCCAATGGGGCGATGGTTTGATTTTTAGCACGACAAGGGTGCGTTCGGTACCGGGTCAGCCACTCGGTTAGGGTGCGTTTGGTGGTGGCAGCCCAACAAGGGTGCGTTTGGCTTTCATACCCGCAGCAAGGGCTGCGTTTGGCTTGTATTTCCATCAAAGAGGGTGCGTTTGTTTGATGAAACCACGCACAAGGGTGCGTTTGGCTTAACAGCCCACCCATTAGGGGTGCGTTTGGCTGTGTAAATATGACCAATAGGGTGTTTGGGTAAGCAGAACTGTAAGGGGGTGTTTGGTTAAGCATGTAAGGGGTGTTTGGTTGGGCAGTTTCACCTAAAAGGGGTGTTTGGGACAGCGGGCACAGCAAGGGGTATGTTTGGTTTGGATAGGAACACAAAATACAACATAAGGTTTTAAAGTTATTAAAACCGGATATATATGATGGTGGCTAAATAGTTAAATAAATACGATATTTATTAGTTTGTGAGTTTAGATATAATAACGTGAATATATATGTTATATCTGAAACAAGCGGGAGTTGGAAAAATGGAAACACTAATAAAATTCGCTTATAGATATATTGAATAAGAGAAAATGTTGAGTTTTGCGAAACAGGGGGGGGGAAAACATTATATAAACGGAAATAGTCATGACGAAATATATATAAATCTATTTATTTATTATTTTACAATTACCTGGAAATGCCATTATTCTATAAACCGATATGGATCTCAGTTATATTTTAAAGAATATACTTAATATATAACTGTATAATAACCTGACAACGAACGAAAACTATACTTTTACAATGAGACGAACTGTTTTAGACGCAACCCGTCGAAGAAACGAAATATATTTTATAAAATATTATTTATATTTTATAATAATTATAAACTGTTACAAACATAGTTTGATTACATTCATAACGCTAAGCATGTGTCAACCTTTTGTTACAATGCCATTTTCATTAATTAAATGGTTGTGTCAAAACTATTTGGTTTAATGAATTTATTAACATTATTATTTAATACCTGCAAGGCTATATTTATTTTCTTAATCTTTGGATTGATTGTTTTGTTATATATTTCACCTGTAGGAATTTATTATATAAGGGTATTTTTCATAAGTAATATAATAAAGAATACTATTTTACCTGTAGGAATATTTATAAGGTTATTTTTATCAGTATTATATAAAGAATATATATTACCACATTTGCGTATTATTTTCTAATTTATTTATTTTAACCAAACCACCAAAACATTACATCGTTAATCTAAATCCTTCATAAAACGCTGTAGCGGTATGTAAACCATTCATCGGGAAAACCAAAAAATTTATTATCTAGGCTAGTGGATCTTAGCGTTAAAGATTAGTTGCAACTTCTCGAGATCGAGGCCGCTTCGTCTTACGTTCCCCCCCCCCCTGTTGTATTGTGCATATTAGATGCCTATCTGCCGAATCGTTCTTTTTTTTTTTACATCATCAATGTGAGTCATAATACCTCGTTTTTAATCTTTTGATGTTTATAAACCGCGAGGGGGAATACATGCCTTGTATTCCAAAACCTCTTTAATTACTGGTCATCTTATAACATGTGGATTGTTTTTAAAGGATATTTTTATGAGTTTCATTAGCTCACATTTTACAACGTTCATATGGATAATGTTTTTAGATATTTTTGGAGTAAAAACATGCATTATTTTATAAAAGAGACACAAGTGGATTCAATTTTATATTATGATTTACGTGTTGCCAAGTAGCGATAACCAAGTTGGATAGCCCCTTTATCATGAACTGTCAATTGCATAGATGTAGTTTTGAAATTCATTATGTGGCAGCGCCGAATGTTATAGAGATTCGATCTATTTGGAGGAAACGACATCCGCGTTCGGCGTGACTTAGCTATGATACCAGGATACACGAACGTTATAGCATGTCGGAATTTGGGATGTTCTCGGAGTTACGACATCTAATCGGGGCAGAAATTGTATATATATTTTTGCAGAAGAAAGCTTGTCGAAGATTCAGTTGTCTATGAGCTTAGGTACGTAATCCAGGGTTTCGTGATGTTTGCATTCTGTTGTTTAATCCGGGGTGGGAAGTTATATATGTTTCGTATTGTTGCGGGTTAGCTTTATCAGGGAAAATCTGGTGAGTCCCTATGTTATACGTTTCGGCGACTATTTTTGGAGAGTTATAATGGTCTGGCATGTTTGCAAACATGTTGATTTAAAAATCATTACATATATTTTGAAAGGACATTTAAGGGATTATAAATTGGTCATATATTTCGTTGGATACTTTGGTTTTTATTCATTCTAAACTAATCTATGAACTCACCAACTTTAATGTTGACACTTTTAAGCATGTTTTTCTTAGGTGAATTAGATGCTTGGATTTTCTGATATGTTCTGCATGGAGTCTAAATTGACAAGATTTCAACATTTCATTGGATTTCTAACAAATGATCCAAAATTCTCGTTGTGTGCTTTCAAGCTTTGTCATTGTGATGCAATTTGCGGACAACTATATTTCTATTTTAGAAATCACGAGTATTGTTTCAAAAAACGAAAATTTTAGAGGTCGTTCTCTTGTATCTAGCGCTGTATATTATGAAGTAGCACCCCAAGTGGTATTCCGCTGCGTTGTTAAAAATTTAGGGGTGTTACAGATTGGTATCAGAGCACTGGTTATAGAGAACTAGGTTGCATATTTTACCCTAGACTATAACCGTTTTCACAAACATTGCATCACATCAAACATTTTCAAAGTGCATACACGCTACTTGCTTATGTGCTTACATTACGTGCTGCATTAAGTGCTTACGTGACATACATATATGTAATATATATGCTTACATCTTTTGCGTATATCGCACGTTTATTTATATAAGAGTTATTTATATAAATACCAGAGCATTTCTTAAGACATTGTGAGTTGCACAATGGTCTCAATTATACCTCAGACATTGTGAGTTATACAATGGTCTCATTTTACTTCTTAGACATTGTGAGTTGCACAATGGTCTCAATTATACCTCAGACATTGTGAGTTATACAATGGTCTCATTTTACTTCCTAGACATTGTGAGTTGCACAATGGTTTCATTTCGTTCTCAGGCATTGTAAGTTAAACAATGGTCTCTAAGGACATTATTTTTCTTCATAGCTTTATACTATATTGTATTACACGGAGACCGTCATAATTTTTGTTTACATGGAATTATGTATGAATCTAAGTATTACAAGTCTTGTATGGGCGGGACTTGTAATATGAGGATTGATATGATAATTGCTATGTTAACAAAGCCCGTCACAGTTCTGTTTACATGGGATTATGTATAAATCTAAGTATTACAAGTCTTGTATGGGCGGGACTTGTAATAGGAGGATTTATATGATAATTGCTATGTTAACTGGTTTATCGAGACTTTTACCTTAGTTACTCTAACCGAGTATTCATTAACGATCTTGAAAACTATGTGATTTCCCTGATAGTTTTACTCCCTGTCTCCGAAGACGAGTTTGGAACACTCGTCCCATACTCATTAGAGCACATGCATCGTCATGTCATCCATCACCTTGAAAGTTATGTGGGTACGCGTATTGCATCGGGAATTATTAAGTAGGATGATTTATAAATTATTTATTTGATAGGATTGGGAGCTCTTCAGTTAATAAAATAAATTATTAATAAACCGAACCATAAGTATATTAATTTATATTACATAAATTGGGACACTCTTTATGGCAAATAATAAATTATTAAATGAGTGGCTTAATGGTATCGTTATGAGTCGGAGTATGAACCTGAACCTCGAGAATCACCAGAATCCGTTAAAGAAAGGTCGAGAAGCACAATAGTAGACTGCCAATCCGCTAGAAATCTTAAGGCCTCGTTGAGTATACTTATCTCATTCTTATAGGTCATTACTTTTACGATGCAAATCCTTGCATTCAATGAAATGTTGGTGAAGCTATCAGTACTTGATGCACACTTGATCTAATGGAGCTGATTCATCGAACTAACGACTGAGTACCATAATCCGCCGTCTATCGCATAAGCTCTCTCGCAAGCTCCTCTCATTTATTGAACTTTATTCTGGGGATATTGTTTCTCGGAGGATCCTCACCCTGTGCATCCCATCACCATTTGTCATAGTTATTGTCGTTATGGTTGCTGTTGTTGGGTCCTGGAGTGGTCCCAGATTGTACAAACTTTATCAACTAAGTGATGAAACCCACCTTAAACAAGATAAGCATATGTCGATATAGTATTCAGTTGAATTACTCATTGCAGACAAATAGTACACCAATTTAAGTCATGATACTAATTAGTACTGCCAAGTAAGTTGAGTACTTACATCCATAAGCCACGTTGATGTGAATTATCGAACCTTACAGATAGTAGAAACGAGACTCCGTCCTCGGACATTTAGAAACTTATACAAACATACTCACGCGACTACACCTTCTTCTTGAGGTTTTCACTATAATGAGACTTTCCCTATAACGCGGTTATACCAGTCATAAGATCTGTAATGATATATTTTGAGATACCCATTTTGATGGATTAAATATCCTGGACAAACCTAGCCAAATTTTTTGGTAGATTGAGAAGTGTAGAAACACCGAATTTTGCTGAATAAAGTTATCAGCGTCTTGTTTAGAACGAGTTATTAAACCTTAAGTCTTTCCTTGGTCACACAATCGGATAACACAAATTTAATCTCGGGACGAGATTTCTTTAAGGGGTAGGTACTGTAACATCCGAGAATTTTCGGAATTTTAAAGGAGATATAAGTTATTCCTATGTTGAATTATCAAAAACGAGCAGCTAAATCACGTTTTCATTATTCGGACTCTAAAGCAATTTGATGTAAAACGACATTCCTGACAACTTTTTAGTTTTGACCGAGACCCGAAAACAGTCAGAAGGTGACTGAAATGCCCTCGCAAGATTTAGAAACGAGAAAAATAATTAAATTATACTTAATTTATATTTTTTATTAAATGAAAATATTTAATAAATTAGTCATCATTTTATTTAGTAACGTTTGTTGATAACACAAATATACGGGTTAAAAATTTATTTTTATTTTTACTTTTGAACGAGACGTAACCGGTTCACCAAATAAATAACGAATATTTTTATAAATGTTATAAAAAGATTTATGAAATATTATCAAATAAATACTCATTTTTATCAGAAAAATGATTTGGAAAACAATGGCGCAAGTTTCGTGACTTGAATCATCCGATAAGTCGCTCAAACGAGCCCCGAACGACTATTTTACAAAATAATAATCGAAAGTTACATATTTGGTCCCTATGAAAAATTTACAAAATTTCACCCTCAGGTTTATAACACTTGTCACAATTTTTTTTAACTTTTTATATAAATATAAAAGTTTTAATAACTTTTCATTTCCATCTCTTATAAACACACACATACATATATAATTCTCTCTTCTCCCCCATATCTTCCGGCAACCGCCGGCCACCACTCGACCACCGCCGCCATCGTCGCCGGCCGCCGGAAAACTTTTCCGGTGAGTTTTCCGGCCAACACCAAAGATGCTCCTCATCAACGGATCTACTCGATCCCCTATAACACGCGCCGCCACGCGCCTAAACCCACCACCCCCTCACCGCCGCTGCCTCTCCACACCGCAGCCACCACCATCATCGCCATCATCGTACACGCCACCAACCACCGCGACCACCACCCAAGGGTGCGTCCGGTTTGGTTCTTAACCCGAACAGGGTGTGTCGGGTTTATTAATAGCACCAGCAGGTGCGTTTGGTTCGTATTTATGACCAACAAGGGCAGCGTTTGGTTTTGCATCACCAACAAGAGGGTGCGTCCGGGTTGGGTTAAGCACAAAAGGGAGCGGGTGGGTTGTGTTTTCCTCGAGCAGGGTGCGTTCGATTTTATAAGCAACCCGAAAAGGGTGTTGTTTCGGTGGTGAACCACCAGGTAGGGTGCGTTTGGTTTCGGTTATAAAAACCACACCGGGGAGGGGCATTTGGTTTATTGTTATCATAAATTTAGGGTGCGTTTGGCACGCCAAGGGCGTGTTTGTTTCGGCAGCCACCACGACCCACAAGGGTGCGTGGGGTGTCGGGTCAAACCACCAGGTAGGGTGCGTTGGTTCGGTTTATAAAATAAGCCACAAGGGTGTTTGTTTCGCGGTCAACAGCCCAACGGGGCGATGGTTTGATTTTTGGCACCACAAGGGTGCGTTCGGTACCGGGTCAGCCACCCGGTTAGGGTGCGTTTGGTGGTGGCAGCCCAACAAGGGTGCGTTTGGCTTTCATACCCGCAGCAAGGGCTGCGTTTGGCTTGTATTTCCATCAAAGAGGGTGCGTTTGTTTGATGAAACCACGCACAAGGGTGCGTTTGGCTTAACAGCCCACCCACAAGGGGTGCGTTTGGCTGTGTAAATATGACCAATGGGGTGTTTGGGTAAGCAGAACTGTAAGGGGGTGTTTGGTTAAGCATGTAAGGGGTGTTTGGTTGGGCAGTTTCACCTAAAAGGGGTGTTTGGGACAGCGGGCACAGCAAGGGGTATGTTTGGTTTGGATAGGAACACAAAATACAACATAAGGTTTTAAAGTTATTAAAACCGGATATATATGATGGTGGCTAAATGGTTAAATAAATACGATATTTATTAGTTTGTGAGTTTAGATATAATAACGTGAATATATATGTTATATCTGAAACAAGCGGGAGTTGGAAAAATGGAAACACGAATAAATTGCAAGATATATTGAATAAGAGAAAACGTTGAGTTTTGCGAAAAAGGAAAACATTATAAAACGGAAAAGTCATGACGAAATATATATAAATTTTATATATTTATTTACGATTCACTGAAACTGCTATTATTCTATAAACCGATAAAGGAACTAAGTTATATTTTAAAGATATACTAAAATATAACTGTATAATAACCTGACAACGAACGAAAACTATACTTTTACAATGAGACGAACTGTTTTAGACGCAACCCGTCGAAGAAACGAAATATATTTTATAAAATATTATTTATATTTTATAATGATTATAAACTGTTACAAACATGGTTTGATTAATTCATAACGTTAAGACATGTGTCAACCTTTGTACAAAGCCTTTTCATTAATTAAATGGTTGTCAAACTAATTGGTTTAATTAATTATTCACACTTATTATATAATACCTGCAAGGTATATTATACTTTTCATTAATCTTTGGATTGATTGTCTTTGTTATATAATTCACGGTAGGAATTATATAAGGGTTATTTTTCATAAGTAATATATAAAGAATATATATTACACACTTTGCGTATATTTTCAATTTATTTATTTAACCAACCACCAAACCATTACAACGTTAAATCTAAATCTTCATCAACGTGTAGCGTTGATGTAACCATTCATCGGGAAACCCAAATATATTATCCTAGGCTAGTGGATCTTAGCCGTTAAGATTAGTTGCAACTTCTTGATCGAGCCGCTTCGTCTTCCGTTCGTGTTGTGCATATTAGATGCCTATCTGTCGATCGTTCTTCATCATCAATGTGAGTTCATAACCTCGCTTTTCAATCTTTTGAATGTTTATAAACCCGCGAGGGGGAATACATGCTTGTCTACAAACTCTTTACTTACTGGGTTCACAATATCTTTTAACCTACATTCTACACTCTTGGTTCACATACTTGATTTTGCAATTCATTACAAACACATTTACATGATTGATTTCAAATTGGTTTACATACTTATTTGCATAGCTCGCTATGGATACATATTTGACTTATTTTAGTCCACAATGCATACTTTACATTTGAAATGATTTTCGGATCACGATTTGTTTGGCGCCTGCGGGGCCAACAAGCATTACATGCCCGGGTGTTGCAGATGGAACACCCATGATGGGAACACATTATTTGTATCACTGCCCGAATCGGGTACATACAACAAGTCTACGTCACAGTGTCATGAACTGTAAATCACTTGGAGGGTGAGCGCGAATGTTATGAAATAGATCTATTCGGGTGTGGATCCCCGTTCGGGTGATTAGCTATCACTTGGCAAACGAACGTTATAGCATGTTGTCTGCGCGTATGTTATGAAATAGATCTATTCGGGATTGACAATCCCCGTTCGGGTGATTAGCTATCACCAGGTAAACGAACGTTATAACATGTCGGATCATGTTGGGGACTACAGGGCCCCCCGACACATACATACTTGGAACACATGTGGGTTTGCCATTAATATTGTCATGCACATTTAGAGAAAAATCTTTGGGATAAGAATTGGTACTTTTGGTACAAAAATTGTCGTTGCATATTTTATAAACATTTTCATGGTACTGTGATGACACAGTGGATAAATATATTTGTTGAAACTTACATTCATATTTAAACTAATCTATGAACTCACCAACTTTAATGTTGACACTTTTAAGCATGTTTTTCTCAGGTGAATTAGATGCTTGGCCTACTTGATATGCATTGGAGTCTACTACATTCAAATGATCAAATCTCGTTGTATTGTTTTCAAGCTTATCTTGTGATGCAATTTATGGGACAAATGAAATATCCAATTTCAAGAAAATCAACGAGATAACTTTTCAAATGACACATTTAGAGGTCGTTCTCTTGTATCTTGAGCTGTTGTATTATGAAGTAACGGCCCCTGACATATTTCCGCTGCGACACATTTTTGGGGGGTGTTTACAGTTAACTACTGATACTCTATCAGCGACATGAACGCGTGGATAGCTCTTAATTAGTAAAGGAGTATAAGCACGTGACAGTGGCGTATACAAAATACATTAAGTTTTACATTCCGAAAATCGACGTTTTCCTGATTGAACGGACCCAACTACACTAATTGGAACATAGATGGGTCAACGCCCCGTATCCAACATGAGTGCTGTAAATGGGGTACTTATTTTTGTTAACTTATATGTATTAAAAACTATTAAACAATTTAGTATGAGTAGTATTTAATAAGTTACTTAGTTTGACATAATATATGTAGGTTGTTACAGCCCATACATGTAGAGGAAATCAATGGTTACCGTGTAATAACTTAACCAATGCTCGTGTTTATGTGTTTTCGTAACTCCCTGCCTACGAGGGAAGAAGGGAATTTGTTATGAACCAAATTCACTTGTACACTTGTGGTTATAACACTATTTTTGAAAACGGCGAGGTTATTTCCAATGAAACTAGAGGACTCCTATAATTTCTAATATTCATACAATCATGGTTGTTTATATACCATGTCCCTTAAAAAGAAAAAATGCAAAAAAAATAAAAAAAGAAAAAAAAAAAAAAAAAAAAAAAAAAAAGAAAAAAAAATAAAAAAAAAAAAAAAAAAAAAAAATAAAAAAAATCAAAAAAAAAAAAACAAAGGGGGGAAAAATAAAAGTAAAAAAAAGTCAACCACTACTCAGTACTGTGGAGTCATCACATCTTGTTAATCTCGAACTGTTTCTGTGTTTCAGACAGAAGTGCAATAGTAAACAAGAGATCCTCAAGAGTTTTGGGAGACAATTAGAAATAACATGTGTAAATGTTTTTATCCGTCTAGGTGTGAGGATACTAGAGATTGTGGAGTTAATGATTAGTTTTATTGAATATAGTATTGAAAGTCTAACCTTGTGTGAAATAATATTGTATATCACTTTGATAAACCAATCATAAGTATACATTGCATTAAAACGCTTAAAAAAACATTACAATCGATGATAATTGTTGTAATACAACTTGATTAAAAAACATAAACGGACATAATAATGATAAGCTTAACCAGTGCCACTTCCAAGAAGGGGAACTAAACGGAAAAAACCATCAACCACATTTCACATTTAATGTTAGGTAATGCTCTGATGGAGATTTATGAGTCTACTAACAAGACTGTTTTTTAGTATCATAGCAGCTCCTACAGTAATATCCTTTCTATAACCACCCTCACCCATGACTTTGTGATGTATTGTTTCAGTTATTGTGCCTGATATATCTTTTAAAGTCACATTTAGAGATTCCGTGCCAGCATAATCGAGTAAGAACAAGGCTTATACTAATGCCACCAAGTGGTCATAGTTTTTTCTCTCCTTTTTCAGAAAGTTGTCGATGTCTCCCAAACATCCAGTTACAGTGCCACCAAATGCCATCACATAGTTAGTGGCGCTAACCCACGCCCCACTGTTGAAATCATCATCCTCACCACAATCTTCAATTATCTTTGCATATATCTTTTTTTGTGTTGACATTAAAGCCCCATCTGAATCAAGAATAAAAACCTTTTCTTTCAGCATCTTGGCTTGTTGAACAATACCCGCGGGACAGGGTATTATCCTAACTGGATTTGAGGTTGAGGGATATGGTTCACACGTGTGTTACTAGATAGTTGAACAACACCTGCAGGACCAGGTATTATCGTAACTGGATTTTGGATTAAGGTAGATGATTTAACATGTGTGCTATTTGAGGAACGCAAAGAAGGTGTTAAATAGTATATCGAGTAAATCATCTACAATCAAGACCGAATTTCCATGGATCAGTTTCGTTATTGAAATTAGCATCCATTATAGATAGCACTGCTAACAAGTTGTGTGATAAAATGATTAGATGGTGGGCAACTTTATATATTAGACAATTCAATGATAATATATAGTGTAACATTTCGCATTTTCAGGTCATTCACGACTTCATTTATTCTATTATTTACTTTTAGGCTTTTAGGCGTTCGCTTTCTCTAACATTCTAACGATTAAAAGCTAAATCGCGTAAACTGACAAATGATCATTTAACGTAAACAAGCCATCAAACAATTAAATGATTTACGTCAAGTAAGTGTTTATTAAAGTTATTATAATGATAATTTATAACTTTACACTTTTTATTTTAGTTGGTTACGTAAAACGTTTACGTAACGCAATAAAACTACACTTTTGCGTGCATGGCAAACCATAACCCACCTACACTTCAACAAATACTCACCATAATACCCAATACCCCAAAACTACAAAAATACTTGTAGCTTACAAGTCCTATCTGAAAATATACACTTACATACACATACAACACATTCAAATTAAATCAAAGTCCTCCACTAACATCATTAAACAACTATATGTGTTATCCAATGGATCAAAACTCAAAAGTAAGATCAAAACTTGTCTTCCTAAGGGGTGTTTAAATTCGGCTGATTAAGGGGCAAAAAGAGGGGACAAACAAGCATGCTAAGGACTTATCACATCAACACTTACACAAAATCAAGTGTGCCTTACAACACCATACCTTCTTACAAGCCCTAGGTTAATTTAAAACTCATAAGACCTTACCCTATGCCCTCTCCTAGCCGAATACCATGAGCAAGACCCCAATACCAGCTAGTTTTCTTCTAAGAGGTAATAACTTACATTGCTATGGCTATATACTAAGAATCATAAAGTGGAAGTAAACTCACATATCACTTGCAAGCATAAAAACTCAAAGTATTTCTCTCCCACTCATACTCAAACCCACGGCATCACTCACACACATATACACAATCCATATTTTTGATTTCTAAGCTGTACAATGTTCAAGTTCAACGTATATCATACATAAGGTGGTCTGGAAGCTGTGATTGGGTTAAATCAAAGGTTATAAGCGCAACCACAGCAAGGAGTTAAATTAGGGTTTTTGTGAAATTAGGGTTTTCTAAACATAATTTTCCAATTAGGGTTTTCTTGGTTGGGTTTAATCTTGATCATCATTCATCCTACATTCATCTAAGGTTTATCTAAGACCCTAATCTATTCATTTACTTCATTTCATGATTTATATAATTTTTATATTGTTAATCATCACCTAGGTTTGTTTTATAAAGCTCTAAAATAAAATATATGCCTACATATACACAAAATTTATTTTGACATAATTAAAATGATGTTTACAATATGTCAATATGATTAAAATAAGAATCTACAAGTGTTGGGTAATTTATATAATTATTTGTTAAGTTTTGATTATTTATTTAATTATAGAGTTTATGGAATTAAATAAATATGTTGGACTTACTTCTTGGACAATATGGACATATTATGATATAGAGGACTTAATATATACATAAGATGTGTATTGTATAAATTATAGGACTTGTGATAACTTACATAGGTATTTAATACATAAAAACAAGTTAATTAAAAATTATAAAAACAGCCCGAAGTTACTGTAGCAAACAGTACCTGGGAAAAATTATTTTATATTTTATAAAAATAATACACCTCATGACGATCGTAAGCATGTAAGAAACTCGCGAAACGGATAAATAACGAAGGAGTTATGATATTTACAAGATTTACATTTATAAATGTATTTTTATAAAAGAAAGTTATAAAAATAATACAATCCGAATTTTAGTTAAATGTGGAGTATTTTTCTGTAAAATTAGAATGTGTAAGGATTATAAAAAAGTAAGAAACTTGAAAAAACAATGGGTAATGAATTAGTTATGACTTTTTCAAGTTTATGTAATAAAATAAACAAAGGTAACTTTATAAAAGTAATTTTATAAATACCTACTACTAGTTCACTTCAGAACAGTAGCTAAAGAGAACATTTTTTTTGATAGAGTTTTTAATTACAAAGACGTGAGCGAAAGAATCGCTAAAAACCAAATTAAAACGAATGAGATATGATTTTTATACGATTTCAACAATTAATATTTATAAAAAGTATTTTTATAAACTTATACTCACTGTTACTGTTCACATCGGAGAACAGTAAAAATAAATATATAAATGTAATAATTGATTTATTAATTTTCCAAATAATACGAAACCATCACAACGTAAAGAACGTATTAAACGGAGGTAAAAAACAGTTAAATTACGACACTTTTAACATTACAACAATTAATTATATAAAAGTAGTTTTATATAATTTATTAAATTGATTGAATGTTACTGTTCATCAGTAACTTAAAAATGTACAAATATGATATTTTAATATATCATCAAATATACGAACCACGGGTATAAAGAATATGCAAAACGGATTTGAAACGAGAAAGATATGACGTTTTACTAAAAAGTGATATTAATAAATGTTTTTAACATTATAAATATTATGTTCTCAAATAATTAAATTATTTATATAATAAAATTTTATAAATAATACATCGAGTGTTTTTGACAAATAACGAATGGTTGGGCAAGTATATCATTTTTTTTACAATTTCAAGGACATAGACATTATTTTTCAAGTACAAATTAACTTGTTTAATTTTATAAATTAAACAAACACTTTTAGGTGGTGATGTAACTATATAGAATTATATGTGGCATTAGTTATTCAAAGTACATGGTACTTATACGACCTATATTTAACTAGGTTGCATTCGGACTTCGCTTGTCGATTCACTCACTTGATTTATTTCATTCACTACACTTGCTGAGGTGAGTTCATAGCCCCATGTTTTACTATATCAATGATTTACAACTTTTGGGGTGAGAAACATGCTTTGTTTTACAAATTGGACGTAAGTGTATATTTTATCATGATTACGTGTTTGCCTAAGTAGCGATAACCCTCAGAGCCCATTATCATGAACTGTCAATTACTTTGTGTAAGCGCGAATGTTATAAATAGATCTATTTGGGGTTGACATCCCCATCCGGGTGAGTAGCTCTCACTGGTGTCACGGAGTGAACCAACGGATGTATATCATGTCGGATTCGGATGTTGCGGGTTAGAACATCATCACGGGCAATGTGGCAATATTTATATTGCATTTATACATGTCGAGCTTCGGTGTCATGAGCTTAGGGAAACGTAATTACATTTGTGATGTTTGCATATGTTGCATTATCATACATTTGAAAATCTTACGGTCCTACATTACATTTACATAAATCTATGAATTTACCAACTTTATGTTGACGTTTTAAGCATGTTTTTCTCAGGTCAATGAGGCACGGGGTGCTAAGGATACATTGGGATAGTCTTTTGGGAGTCATGCATTAAAGATTTGGAGTCATTACATGTTGGGATATTGTTATGATCTAAAATCTTGTTATTTCAATGTTGAACAATTTAAGCCATTGTGCTTTGTATTAAACAATTTTAATAAATCCAATGTATCGTATTTCAAACGACTCTTTTAGAGGTCGTTCTCATATCTTGTGCTATTGATCTATAATGTAACGCTCCCGGATACTCATTATTCCGCTGCGACCCAATTTGGGGGTGTTACAGATTGGTATCTAGAGCCAAGGTTATAGAGAACCAAGTCAAATGTTTTTACTTGGACTATAACCATTTTCAAACATTGCATCATAAAAAGGAATTTTTATGGGACATTCATTCATACATCACTTGTTGCATTAGTTGGGTATACTAGATGATGCATGATTCACATATGTGTTTATAATATATTAAGTATATTATTATTGGTCTTATATATGTACTAATGTAAACTCTGTTTGAGTGTTACAGATACAGTCATGTCATTGGATTCGGCATCATCCGAGGTTACATATACGTCTATATCATCGCATGGAGACCCGCTAGCTTGGGCTGTGGACTTCTTTGGACTTCAGGAGCCCGACTCACCAGAGGCTGCACCACCATCACCAAACTACGTGCCTGGACCTGAGGAGCCAGAGCAGGCACCACTCTCGCCAGATTACGTACCCGGTCCTGAGCACCCACCTTCACCGGTCGAGGTGCCATGCGTACCCGAGCCTGAGTACCCCGAGTACTGGCCCCATCTGATGAGGAGGTTCCCATTGAGGACCAACCTTATGCTATTGCTGATTCACCTATAGCCCTATCTCCGGGCTACATTGCAGACTCGGACCCCAAGGAGGACCCCGAGGAGGACTCGACGGTCCGACAGACTACCCCGCTGATGGAGGGGATGATGATGATGAGCCCTCCGATGATGATGATGATGATGATGATGATGACGATGATGATGATACCGATGATGAGGATGAGGAGCCCGTTGAGGACGAGGACGACGATGAGGAGGAGGAGGAGCACCTAGCTCCGGCCGACTCTTCTGCCGTACCTGTTACTGACCTTGTTCCCTAGCTGGGGATACAGAGGCATTCAAGACTAATAAGTCTGCACCTACACCTAGATCACCTCAGGCTATAGTCCCTTTCTCTCAGACACGTCTCCGTAGGGCACGGAAGACTGTCAGACTTGAGCCACCTATGTTACCATCTATGGAGGCACGCATTGCTGAGTATGCTGCCGCACCTACATAACCATTACCACCACCATCTCTATTATCACCTTGGTCATCTCCATTACCTCAGATTCCCTCACCACCACTACCACCTCCACCATCATCACTACATTTACCACCACAGGTACCCACATCATTACCATTACCATCATCACCACTGCCACCACTACCAACCTCACTGTTCATACCACCACTAGTCGACCGTAGGGAGGACACTCCCGAGGCCGAGTTACCACCTCGTAAGAGGTTATGTCTTACTACTCCCACATCGAGATATGAGGTGGGGGAGAGTTTGACTGCTGTCCCGAGACCGACTGGAGGTCATAGGGTAGATTATGGGTTTATCGGCACTCTGGATGCCGAAACCCAACGTCAAGAAGAGCCGTGACAGAGGAGATGGATTAAGGATACTTGGGTAGACCCAGAGAGGTTGCCGAGGTAGCATAGCACCAGTGACCCTTGAAGGGTCAACACTAGGTGACCGAGCTCGCCTGCGGTACAGGAGCATGGGGGAAACTCAGGACATTATGCTGGTTCGAGGATTCCGAGGAATAGGCAAACTCGGATATTTCAGAGTGTTGAGGCATTGATCGATGATAGGCAGTACCACTATGAGACTGTCCGACTCCTAGATTAGGAGGATCTAGTCTCCCGAGAGGCTTGGGCACACTCTATGGGACTTAGCTCGGCTGTACACTATGAGCTTCAGGGATACATGACTCACACTTAGATGCAGGATCACCGTATCGATGCGCAGGAGGCATTGATAGCGACACTGACCGCACATGTTTCATCACTACAGGGACATTTGGCGACGGCTCTAGGCGAGATTCGAGCACTCTAGGCTAGAGATCAGACTCGTGCAGATGCTCCCGAGGGCGCTGGTAGTAGTGCATAGATTTACATTTTCATGTTGTATTCATAGCTATCATTATGTTAGCCAGCTAAGTATTATTGGTTTTATACCCAGCTAGCACGGTAGTAGGATTTATATTTTTCATTTCTTGTATTAGACAATCATGTATGTTTTCCAGTGATATATAACGTGTTGTATTATGTTATGTCGATCTCAATTATGTTATGAGTTATGATCCCAGTCATGTTATATAATCACTGTGATGTGATCTTGTTATATATATAACGTGTTGTATTATGTTATGTCGATCTCAATTCTGTTATGTGTTGTGATTCGAGTCATGTTATATAATCACTGTGTGATGTGTTATATATATGTTGTACCCATGACATGTTGTGAGGTTTATGAAAACTCACATGTTTTATATTGTTGTGATTTAGAACAATATGCCACCAAGGAGATCCTCTGCTACTGTAAGGGCTGTTGCTGCTGCTGCTGCTGCCCCTATGACAGCTGCTGCTGTTGAACAACTAATTGAAGCAAGAGTGTCTGCGGAACTTGCTAATCATGAAACTCTTTGAAACAGCACTAATGGTCATGGCGACAGAAGCCATAATTTTGGCATTGGAAACAGAGGAACTACACGCACTCCGTGTGAGTGTACGTACAAAGATTTCCTGAACTGTCATCCACTAAACTTTAAGGGCACTGAAGGGGTAGTTGTGTTGGCCCAATGGTTTGAAAAGATGGAATCAGTGTTCCACATAAGCAACTGTGCTGTGGAGAACCATGTTAAGTTCACTACATGTACTTTCATTGGAAATGCCCTTACTTGGTAGAACTCCGACATAAAGGCTGTTACTCAAGATGTTGCTTATGCTATGGACTGGAAGACACTGAAAAAGATGATGACAGTCAAATACTGCCCAAGGGGTGAAATCAAGAAGTTGGAGATTAAGCTTTGGAACCTAAAGGTGAAGGGTACTGACATCACGAGTTATACTTTTGCGTTCCAGAGCTTGCAAACTGTATTGTGTGGACGTAAGTTATCCCTGAGGAAATCGGATGAAGTTGAGAAAATATATGGTGACACCCTGATATGATCCGGGGAAATGTGATGTCATATCGACCCCAGACAATGGAAGAAGTAATCGAGTTTGCCAATGATCAGATGAACCAAAAACTCATCACTATTTCTGAAAGGCAAGCTGAGCAGAAGAGGAAGATAGAGTTTAATGCTGGAAACAATCAGGGGTACCAACAACAAAACAAGAGACAGAACACCGGGCGAGCTTACACTGCCGGGACTAGTGAGAAGAGAGAGTACACTGGTTCATTGCCCTTGTGTACAAAATGCAACTATCACCACAAAGGACCATGTGCTCCCAGATGTAACAAATGTAAGAAGATCGGCCATTTGGCTCGTGACTGCAGAAGTTCCGGTCCAAACAATAATAACAACAATCGTGGGAACTCCGGAGCAACTCAAAATGCCGTTACTTGCTATGAGTGTGGTGTTCAGGGGCACTTCAAGAGGGACTGCCCTAAGTTGAAGAATGGAAACCGTGGGAACGACAATGCACCAGCCAAGGTTTACGTGGTGAGCAATGTGGGAACAAACCAAGACTTTAACGTTGTTACGAGTACGTTCCTTCTAAACGACCGCTATGCTTCTATTCTATTTGATACTGGTGCAGATAGGAGTTTTGTATCCACAACATTTAGCTCTTTGATTGATATCACACCTACTACACTAGACCATTATTACGATGTTGAACTAGCCGACGGGAAAATAATAGGGATAAACACTATCATTCGGGGTTATACGTTAAACTTCTTGAACCATCCCTTCAACATCAACTTATTGCCTGTAGAACTTGGTAGCTTCGACGTCATAATCGGCATGGATTGGTTGTCAAAGTACCACG
>BQNB010047950.1:0-42824 GCA_026074375.1 Tanacetum coccineum
ATGTGTAACCATATCGTAATAAACACAATCTATTTTCTTGCTCCTTCTTCACAAGTTCCTTAGAGATTCACCAATAATAAAGCATATGAATATCATTCGACATCAATTTCTTCATCAACTCAAGGTTATTCGATCTCATCTCCGACCACCTTAAGTACCACTTATCTGAATCGCTACCAACCATCGTAGCTGCGACCAACACCCCCGTCACTTCTCTTACTCGAACCATAACCCCTATTTGCCTGCACCTACCAAAGCTTTTTCCTTTTCTGGTAATTTTGTTGGTTTTCAAATTTCAAGCTATGGGTACATGCGGAGGATGTTTATATTTATGTAAATGTATGTTATATAGATTAATTTTTTTGGATCTGATGTATGACGACACTACAAGAAATATGAGAACAGGTGACGGAATTTTCCCCAGCGACATTTGTCGCTGGGGAAAGCTCACTAAACGACAAAAATTGACCCGGTGACATGTCGCCGGGGATAATGCCGTTATATTTTAGCCAAATTTTTCTACCAAAAACGTGGCGGGATTTTTTCCCGCTTATGTTTCCCTAGCGACGTGTCGCTGGGGATTCATTTGTTTATTAAAAATTTTTTACTAGTGTTAATTACTAAATGGCGTGACGTGTACACTATTATCCCTGTGACACTGCCTGGGGATTCTTTTGTTTATTAAAAAACATTATTATGTGTTAAATTAACGTTTCAGGAGTGACGTGTACACAATTTGTCCCCATCGCACATGTCGCTGGGATATCGTTTTGGGCTTCCAATTGCGCAATTGGGCTTTTCTGGTTGGGGCATTCATATAAAACATTGGGCTTTGTTTTTTTGGACATTACCCCGGCGACATGTCGCCGGTGATACGTTTTGACTTTGTTGACTTTATTAAAACATCGTTTTTTGGTTTTTCGGTCCGATATACCGTATATTGTTAAACCAAAAAATATAAATATACAGTTTTTAAGGTGAAATCGTTATACATACAACACATTTATATCATACAAGTTTAAAACAAAGTCTTATCACATACAATAAAAAAACATACGAATTACATGCATAATGACAAACTACTCGAAAACATACGAAAAACATTGAAAATGACAAACTAGCTACCCAAATCAATGTTATCATTTCATTAGAACTTCGTGAAATAGTGCAGCCGAATTAACTGTATGTTTTGCCGGATGCATATGCATTTTCCATGATGCCTTGAGTTACACTTTAATCTTTCCACGCCAGTCCTTGGCTTTTGATCACCTCATTTCTTTGAAGATCCATTGAGAATAGCTTGGAGGCGTTGAAGGTCCCTGAAGAATAAGCTGGAGGTTTTGAATGTCCCCTGCAAGTAACTTGGAGGTTGGTTGAATGTCCTGCAGAGAAACTTGAGCACAGGAGTAACCAATCAATTCACTGAAGACGTGTCTTTTTCCATAAAAAAAATCCACATCCAAAATATATCGGAGGCTGATTAAATAGTAAAGAAATCAATTCTTTAAACAACTAACCAGAATATGTATATATTACACAAATAAAAACATGTTATTAATCACCTTTGATTTTGGACCATGCAATAGTATAGTTTACCGTAACTCTCAGTTTTATAACGATTGTAGGAGAACTACAACTCCTCTGCACACCTACACTCAAAAGCTTCCATGTGGCAACCAATGTAAACCATCTATTTGTGGTTGTGATGTTAAAGAGTGAGTGATATGTTTTGTGGTTTAATAGTATCGCTTTTATGGTATAAAAGATGTTTGTCTGGGGTTTGGGGAGTAATTTGGCGGCAGTATGTTACGCGGGAGTATTTGGGGAAAGAGTATTTGGCGGGGGAATTTGGGGGGAGTAATTTGCAGGAATCTAATGAACACACCTTAGACATATCGACTCTTCCGTTGAACCGTCAATGTATAACCCTAACATATATCGACACGCCGTTGAACGTCAAACGTATAACCCAACATCTCGACTCATACCGTTGACCGTCTAATGTATAACCATAACAATCGACTCTTCCGTGAACGTCTAATGTAGATAGACCATACCATAATCGACTCGACCGTTGAACGTCTAAATGTATACCCCTATCACTCTCGACTCGTCCGTTGAAACGGTCTAATATAAACCATTACCATATCGACTCGTCCGTTGAAACGTCTAATGTTACAACCATACCATATCGACTCGTCCGTTGAACGTCTAATTACAACCATACCATATCGACTCGTCCGTTGAACGTCTAACGGAATAACCCTAACATCTCGACTCATCCGGTTGAACCGTGCTAAATGTATAACCAAACCTATCGACCTTCTTTTGAACGTCTAATGTATAACCATAACATATCGACTCGACTCGTCCGTATGAACGTCTAATGTTCAACCATACCATATCGACTCGTGCCTTTGAACGTCTAATGTAATAACCCGAACATCTCGACTCATTCCGTTAAACGTCTAATGTATAATACCATAACGAATCTTCGTTGACGCCTAATGTATAACCCCTAACATAATCCGACTCGTCCGTATGAACGTGCTAATGTAATAACCATACCAATCGAACTCTTCCGTTGAACGTCTAATGTATAACCCTAGACATAGTCGACTCGTCCGTTGAACGTCCGAATGTAATACCCCTAACATCTCGACTCATCCGTTGGAACGTCTATGTATAACCTTAACATATCGACTCATACGTGAACTCTAATGTACAACCATACCATATTCGACTCGTCCGCTTGAACGTCTAATTTACAACGCCATACCATAATCGACTCGTCCCTTGAACTGTCTAATGTCACCATACCATAATCGACTCTTCAGTTAAACGTCTAATGTATAACCTTACCATAACGGACTCACGTCGTTGAACGTCTAATGAATAAGCCATAAACAAATCGACTCTTCTGTTGAACGTCTAATTATAACCCTAACATATCTAGCTCTCCGTTGAACGTCGAGAAGTATAACCCAAACATCCACTCCATCCGTTATTTGAAACGGCTAATGTATAACCTTAACATATCGACTCATACGTTGAACGTCTAATGTACAACCATACCATATCGACTCGCCGTTGAACGTCTAATGTACAACATACATAACGACTCTTCCGTTAAACTCTATGTTATAACCATACCATATCGACTCGTCTGTTGACGTCTAATGTAGTAACCATACCATATCGACTCTTCCGTTACCTCGATGTATAACCCTAACATTATATATTTTATAAGAAATCATTTTAATAATAAATATATGACGAACCCAGGAACCGGACCGACCCGCCGAAACGAACCCAATTTATTATTTTTCATAAAAAGTTAACTTATATTTTATAAAAATATTATTATATATTTTATAAAAAATCATTTTAAATAATAATTATATACGAAACCAAGGAAACGACCGAACCCGGCCTAGAACGAACCAATTTATATTTTTTATAAAAATTTATATATTTTATAACAAATATTATTATATAATTAAAAAAAAAAATCATTTTGTATTAAAAATTAAAACTAAACGAGGAACCGGACCGACCCGGCCGAAACGAACCAATTTATATTTTTTATAAAAAGTTATATATTTTATAAAAAGTTATATAAATAACCGAATAGAACAATTCTTTTTTTATTTATGATGATTCCCCGCGACATACATTCGCCGGGACAAGTAATTATAAAAAATCACTTCGACTTATAAATTAATATACTAACCGAGGAACCGGACCGACCCGGCCGAAACAAACCAATTATATTTTTTATTATAAAAAGTTATATATTTTTAAAAAAAAGTTAATTATAAATTTTTAATAGAAAATTTCATTTTAAATTTTAATTTTATAAAATATACTAAAAAAAATTATTATTATTACTTAAAAGGTAATTAAATATACTAATAAAAGTAAGTTATTTAATTAAGTTTCCCCTGGCCCGACATGACGCCGGGGATAATAACCCACCAAAATTTTCCGTTACCCCGCCAATACGCTAAACGACAAACATAAATGTTCCCCGGGGATTGTCCGTCGGGGAAAACAATTGTTGATAAAGTAAGAATGTTGCAATCTTTACAAAATAAACTAAACGAAAAAAATTACATCTTCTTCTTGGCAATTTTGTCAGCGCCCACACCTCCAACCACCTCAAAATCTACCATCACAAACAATTCGAGCACCACCACCACCTCCATCACCACCACCACCTCCTTCACCACCCCCACCGGCGGTTACACGAGCACACGAGCACCTCCTCCTCTAAATCATAATTCTTTTCTTTACCCTCTAAATGATAATTCTATATCTTCTTTTTCTAACCCTCTAATTATTGGTGGTGCGTGATAAGTTTTGTTTTTGGTTCGACGTCACAGGTGGTTTGGTTGTATATATTTTTTTAATTTTGTTAATTATAATATGATTTGGTTAAACAAGATTATTATCTTTGTAAGAAGTTGTTAATTATAAAATTTTGTTAAGTAAATTTTTTTTTTGGTTTTGGCAGCTTGTACCGACGGCAGCCAAGAAAGTGAACGAGCCGAGTTGACAGCCGAGCGACAACGAGCCGAATCCACATCCAAGGTATGTTATAATTTTTTTTTCTCATTTTGGTATCCCGGGTGACATGTCGCCGGGGAATGTGTCGCCGGGGAATGTTTATTGTTTAAATATTGTTAGTTTATAGTTAATTATTAGTTGAATTGGGTTGAAATTATGTATGTTTCGTGTTTATACGGATATAGTGGTTATTATTGTTGTTGGAAGTGAAATATTAGATATAAGCCGTTTGGTTAATGAAAGTTTGATAATTATAATAAGTTGTTAATGATAAAACTTTGTTGATATAAGCCGTTTGTTTACTTTGTGTTATTACTCCAGGGTGGTTATTAATACGATAAAACTTTGTGATATAAGCCGTTTGTTTACTCCGGGGTGGTTATTAATACAATAAGCTCATATATGCCGAAATAAGCGTTTGGTTTAAATGTATGTTTTTATATGATATAAATGGATATGCGTTTGGTATTTGTTTTATTGAACCCTTTAGGAATGTTTTAGGATTTTAGTGATTAATTTCGGAAAATCCCCGTCTGAAATTAATCATCCTCAGTCGTGAGGCGTTTAAAGATGACCAATACATTCTCGTAACACAAGTCAAACAAGTCTTCTACCTTGAAGATAAGACCAAACCCCACTGGAAGGTCGTCGAACATGTTAATCATAAAAAGTTTTCCGACGGGGGTGTCATCGTGGTAGAGGACGATCCTGATATTATACATTTCGACAACTCATCTGATCTCCCACTTTCTACTAGTTTGAATGACTTGGATAATGCGACCTTGCATATAGATGGTCAATCAACGGTGGTTGACGCACCGCCAGATATCATTGATGTTCCTGACGAAGACGATGATATTATTGATGATGAAGACGCCCTTCCTCATGATTTAGCAGATTCTGATGTTGAAGACCTCATCAATGTTGATGATGATGGTGTTGAGAAAGTTTATTCTAGTGAAGAAGAAGATTGATCTTGAGTTGTAACTTGCAAAATACACTTATATATTTGAATGAATGAATGAAATTGTTGTGGATTGTTTAAATGTGTATATTTATTTGGATATGTATGTATTTGGATGTGTGCATGCTTATATTATTTTGTTCATGAATTTCTATATGTTATCAAATTTAACTTTGTACAAATTTGTCAGCAGATGTTGCACGGTCATACAGCGGTGACGGTGGCGGTAAGGATCGTCCTCCTCCACCCCGTGTACCCACCGGTTGCAGGGGTTGCTTCATTAATCGAGGTAAGAATTTCTGGATTATTGTAATACAAGCATAAATTTGATACATATATTGAACTTCTTAGCTTTATATTTTATGACTTTATCACTACCTAATTTGTAGGCAAAGGTAAACGAAAGCCCAATTTGGGCGGCAGGGGAGCGGGCAGGCTGAATACCCGCGACAAGACCCGAAACCTTTCGCTAAAGGATATCGCGGAAGCTAAAGGCCCCGTCTCGATTCATTTTGATGTGGGTGACAAACAAACCCTAAACCCTCTCGGTCCCCATGCGGCTCACTGGTCTAACTACATCGGGGAGGTCGTTAGGAGTGTGCCTTTGTACTACCCTTCTTGGGAGAAGGTCCCGAAGGAGCAGAATGCGGCCATCATTTTCAAATATAGAGGTCAGATTAACATTTATATGTTTATTTCATATCGTTTCATTTTATTTTAATTGTGTATATTTATCTAAATTCCTTTATTTATTTATATATATAAATAAATAAACAAATTTAAATAAATATATAAATTATATCTCTAACTCTGATTTCGTTTGTTTGTATATAAGGAGACCCTGTGTTGACCACAAGGGCCGCACATGGAATCCTCCCGCTGGACAGAAATCTACGAAGGCATCAACCAGCACTTGCAAAAAGCCTACAATACCAACAAGGCTTCTTTCAAGGCCAAGCATTGGAAGGTAGACCCCCAGACCGGGACTTACGATGTGGAGGCGATCAGGCGGGCACGTCTTGAGGAGATTACAGCGGATGAGTGGGATAACTACATTCAGTTTTGGAATGATCCCAAGAACTAAGCTCGAGTCGCTCAAAATTGGCAAAACCGGCAAAAGAGCGTGGTCATATCTCGACAGGGATCTCGGTCGCTGGCTCGCCTTTGAGATGAGATGGTAATAAACATTATAATTATTTTACATACATTATGTTACAAATAATCTGTTATACCTTTGGTGTTGTTTTGTAGATTTGTCATTTTTAATAGGTTCATCTTATATGCGTGTAGTATGTACATAGAAGGAACAAAGGGAAAAGCAGGCCTCAGACACTCAGGAGTACCCTTCGCTCATTGACACCTTCTGGCGAACACACACTGTTGATGGGGTATTCCCTAAGGATGAGGACCGCCGCATATATGTAAGTTTTGTTTCAAAACACACTTTAATGAATTATCAAGAAATAATGTAGCAACCGACTAATAAATTTACTATCTTGAGTTTTTTGCACTACATATGGGAGGAGATGGAAGAGGCTGGAGTCTACAGGATGAGACACAGAGATGAGGATCAATCAATTGGCAAGAGGGGGTAAGCTTCGTGGGCACATTCCCGGCGTGGGTAGGGTATTGCCATCACGGGCCACATCCAGGACAAGTATGCCCGCCCCCGATAAGTCGCTCAAGAGCATACATAAAAAGGTAAACTTTATGATGAGTCTTTTCAAAAGTGACTCCGAGTACTCAGATATGTTTAAGGAGTTTGAGTCGGGTGGTGCTAGCGGGAGTGGCGGGTGTGGTGATGACGAGGAGAGTGGCGATGATGGGAAGGCGATTGGTGATGATTATTAATGTTATATATTTAGTTTAGTATGCTACATTATACTTTATGTTGATTTTGGCGACATTTAAACACTTGTTTCCCTACCCTAGTTATGTTATATATTAGTTAGTAAGCCCCGTTTAGTTATGTTATATATTAGTTAGTAAGCCTCGTTTATGACTAGGAATCCCCGTTTTGTAGACTTATTTGGATTTTGGGACGATTTAAGCTTTATTACATTTGGTTTGGGTACAAGTTATGATGTATTTGTATTGCGTTGAGCCCGTTTTAACTTTGTATTTGTGTTTTGTAACAATCTGGATGAGTCTATACAGGTTTTTGATACCAGGTTTGTTATTTGGTAATTTTTTCTGAAAAATCCAGAAAAAATCGGGAAAACGCCTGCTGTGCAGGGCTGTATTTACAAAAAAGCAGATTTTTCCCCAGCGACATCACTGGGGTAACCTTTGATTTTAATTTATTTTTTTTAAGTTTTTCCCACGACATTCGCTGGGAAGCATTTCCAAATGTTTTATTAAAAACTATCCCAGCGACATGTCGTTGGGGATACTTAACAATTAAGTTAAGGTTTAATTATGGGTCTTAATTCACTTTAGGCTTACACACACATATTCCCTGTCCCAGCGACATGTCCGCTGGGGAAAAGTGTCCACGTGCACTATTCCTTGAACTAAAAATGAGTGAGACCCACCTCGTCGCTGGGGATTATCGCTGGGGAAAGAATCTCTTACGAAGCTTCCCCAGCGAGCATTCCCCAATGACAAGTCGCTGAGGATTACCTTTCCCCAACGACATGTTGCTGGGGAAAGGCCCGACAATTCGCCAGGGAAAGGGGCGATTGTTGTAGTGAATGTTTATACTTGACGCTTTACAAGCCATGCGTCCCTATCCATTCATGAGTACATACTAAGCCAAGTCCAAGCTTATTGAAGCGGCAAAACTTCATACTCATATAGGTAGTTTCTTTTAATCATGCCATGCGTTGCACTTTTTCAAAAGAACTATTAGGAAGATAAACTTCAACCTCTTTATCTTGCAGGTCTGAACACATACCTTGGGATAGTATAACATGTGTTCCAATCTCTAAGTGTGAGCTTTACACATTGAATTCAAGCTTCTAACGTAATATTAGAAGGGAATTGGGTATCTCGCAATTAGAAGATTTAATGGACTTTTCATCCCTATTACCGACTTATTCACTAAGTCCCTTGCCAACCACTTTGTCAAGTGGTATACTATCGATAGTTTAGTTTCACTATTAAAATGCATAGAACCTAATAGTATTGACTTTAAACATAACACAATGTTTATTAATAAGTCATTTAACCATTTTTATGATGCAATAGTTAAATACGTTGTACAACTTTATTGATTTGATATCAAAATCATTCTTTCACACGTAATGTGAATATCCAACCTGTTGGGTTTTTAAAACTATTAACCATTAAAGATCACGAGTACGCAGCGGAAAACATAGATCACGTATAGAATATGTAATTAACAAAGGGATCAAGAAGCGTGTACCTTTTAGCAATTAACGAAACCACCTTCTTGAATATACGCGTGTGTATAAATAGAAATACCACGCAAACTAATAAAGTTACCAAAGTAGATAACCTCTATGGTGTGCATACACTACACGTCACCGAGATACGTTAAGATGCTAGTCTTTTCTTCACGAATAAAACAACCCAACACCATGTTCTTGTTTTGGATCTTGCGTCACACGATCAAACCCCACAATAATAACAGATCGCATGTATCAATAAAGTAATGTAACAAGTAGATGCAATTGAATATATTGCATGCATATCAACTATACATGCATACGTAGTTAAACATATGCATGCAAACAATATAATACATGTTCTCTGATTTGCCAAACCAGGAGGAAACAAAAAGCATAAATTGTTATTACTTTATGTTTTGAGAAAGGTTGTCAGTCGATTGACTTTTTCTTAATATCATATATCATTCTCTTCCGAATGAATGAGGCAAGGGTTTATATAGCTCAAGACTTGTTCTCCAAGTCATGCTCAAACACCTCCTCTTATTTTCTAGAAATGACACTCGGACCCCTCCTTCTTTTATTGTTGCGACCATTTAATTATTTCGTGAAACATATTAATATAATTAATATACAATATATTAATTACATTAATAAACGTATCCTCTGTGTATACGTGTGTGCCCCCATAGGCTCACATATTTCCAGCCGTATATTTATTTATGATATGGACATATCCCAACAGCTCCCACTTGGACATGTCACAAATAAATGTAAGCAACATGGTAAGCGTCTAGCAACACGCCAATGTTCCCAGAAATACATGAGTGTACGTTCATAAAGTCACAGTTAAATGATTTAAGTATTTACAATCCCTTTGTTTCTGATACCGTGTTAAAAATGGATATGGATCAAAGTCATTCCATTATTTAACGATTCTCTTTCTCGGATATGTAATTAATCAAGATTACCAAAAATCATTGAGACATATCTACATGAGTTTTTGGGTGCGGCCTCACATACATCTGATTAATACTATAAGGGGCCTAGTGGCATCGTACATCAACTATTGAAGGAACAAATTCTATATTGACTACAAGTGTCCAATTATCATGTAGCATAAATTTTGAAAATAGCCCTTATTAGTCACGTTTTTCAGGATAACTTAAACTAGATCAAGAAGGATTATCCACACATGCAAGACCTATTTGCATCTCAAGTCTAAGGATTTAGTAAATAAAATCACTTACAAGATTTACTTAATGACGACGATCCATAAAGTAATATTCTTGTTAGTTGGGGTAATCCAATATTATTATGTGAGTTTGGCAGACACATCCTTTAATATCCAAGATATCACCAATCACTCAGATTTGTCTTAATTTAACAATATTCCCATATTGATAATAAAAAACGGACTAATTTAGAATAATAAATATTATTCATGGATTAAACATGCAAATATAGGACAAAATTTATATTAAATATAACTACATACCACATATCATTATCATTAATAAATTTTTTCTAAACATCACTTATCCAAATACTAAATAGATCAAATGCATGATAATTCTAGTTGACGAATCATGCCTCAAGATACGATGACCGTACTTGCTGACAAGGCATAGATTTTATAATTCCAACTAGATTTGATGTTTAAGAATTTTGAGAATACTTACTTCAAGAATTCAGTAAGTGAAGTTTTTGAATATCTATGATGAATGTTTGTTCGTATATATCCAATATCTTGACACACTATATCTCATAAGGTGTGTGGCATCAACTATTGATAACAGTCATCTTTCACAGCTTCCAAAACTGTAAAGCATTCTTATTCTTTAATGTATAATGCAAATATTCTCTTAGTAGAGCACAACTAGTCCACATGGTCATCATCAAAAATGAAATCATACCATGACTAGTATTGAGTGTCGTCTCAATTTGATTTAGCATCCGTGTACACAAAACAAACCTATGCTTCAAGTTCTTCAAGAAGGGTTTTGAAAGCTAGCCAAACACGAAACCGACAACCCAAACGTTGTCTTAAATAAACCCACGCCTATTGGAATCACCCCGAAAATACTTAAACCTTCATGTTCTTGGATCAAAATCAAAATTTTATGGTTGTGTGTGTGTGTTTAGTTTTGGACAAGCAAGAGGAGAAACAAAAGAAATGTTTTTATGTGTGTGAAATGAAAATGAGAAGTGTGTGTGTGTTTTGAAAATGGTTTAGGACAATGTAGGTGCATTCATGAGACACACATGCTAAAATATTGCCTTATTGTTCCCCTTGTAGGGCTCAACCGACCTTAGTATCCTAGGGGGTCTCGGGTTCCCTCGTTTTGTGTCGCGTTTCCTTAATACTCATAAATCGTAATATTATGGGGTATTATAAGTTGGGGAGCGGGGTTTGGGTGGGGGTTATATTTGATATATATTTAGTAAAAAAGTCCACTCAAGTCTTGGATCTGATAAAATTGACAAGAATACTATAATCGTAAGAGCTACCAAGAACATATGAATGTGGGTTGTGAGGTAGAGAGAGATTATGGTAAATGGATGATTTGGATAAAATGAAATGTAGTGAACAATGGAACACCAACCCTACAAGCTCCAAGGACTAGGATAGTGTCGACTAATAGTATCCTAATTTGGCCTGCCATGGGCTAGATGGGTCTCCCATGCGCCTTGGTGCCGTCTAGATTACTAATCTAGAATCATTATTACTAAACTACGCAGCTAAAGAACCTCTTTCTAAATCTCACATCTAGTGACTCCTAGAACACTTTTCGTTTTCCAACAACTTGACAGAAGACACTTTACTCTACTCCGTCTTAAAAGCCATTATATATTTACACACACTTATTTCGGACGATCATTGCAAGCCTTAGTTTTATAGTGCCGCCGGAACAAACACTACCACACAATGCGGGGAAATGATAAAGATATGGCCTTGCAAGTCTTGTCGAAATATATTATATGGCTACATCATCTCAAACAACCTTTCCAACCATATTATGAGAACAAGGGGGGACCCACGTTATAAAATATGGGTGGAACACGGTAAACCGGCTCCACCTACGCCACCGCCAGTAATAGATAACACAAGACAACCTTAGATGAGTGACATGACAGCGTTACTTAATGATCTTAGCTATATTCCTTCGAATAATGAACACAATGAACCCAACTAACGGAATATTGGAGAAAAAGTAACAACCGACTCAAGCCACACTAACGAGTTTAAAGAGTTATATGCCAGTGCCAACGAGGAGCTGTACCCCGGGTGTGACTATGAGACTCTGATAACTTAAGGCAAAGTTTACCTATTTTAAAGCTAAAGGTAGAAATGACTGATTCTATATCAATGAAATGTTAGAGTTTTTCCAAAATGTATTTCCCATCATACAGAGGATTCAAGCTCCACCGTCATACTATGCATTATAAGAAGACTTTTTAAAACGATTGGGGGCGTGGGGTAGGGTACGAGTCGTTACATGCTATGGGAACGAACGATGCTGCTTATATTCGGGAGACAATAACAAAGAATTTGGATTTCTGTCCGTGTGTTAATACAAGTAGAATGGCGAAGACAGTAACACGCCGGGGAAGAAATTCCTAAAGGTGTCGCTACTTTTCCGAACATTCCCTGAACTACAATGTTTGTACAGAGTCTAGTACACACTAGCAAAGGATATAATTTGGCAAGCTACTAGGAAGATGTATGTACAAGCCCGTAAGATGCAACACCCGTATTTGATGTGGAGCTGAAAAATTTTGACACCAAGTATCAGATTTTGTGTCCAAAAAGAACCAAGAAATGTTCGACTAGGGTTGGCTGCTGATGGTTTCAATCCGTTTGCAACCTTAGTCCGCAGCCTACAGCATGTGTGCCGTGATATTGACAACAAACCAAACCTCGGCCTTGGTTTTAAGTATGAAAGAGAGGTTCTTTTATGCTGGCGTTGTTAAAGAATCCTGGCCTAAATCCCGGGCAAGGACATTGATGTTTACTTGAGGCCTTTGATTGAGGACCTGAAGGTTTTATGGGACCGGAAAGGTGTCGAGACTATAGACATTGCTTCAGGCCAGAAGTTCAATATGAAGCGTGATTGTTTTTTATGAACCATCAATGATTTCCTGCTCGATAGTAGTTTGTCTGGTGGAGTAGGGCAAGGTTACAAGGCATGCCCTACATGTAAATGAAGGAATACTCCATCGGTTCGTTGTGATTAAGCAAAACATCTTATGTTGGCCACAAAGATTTCTTAAAAAAGCCCCATAAATGGAGGCGTTCACTTGAATTCAATGGCCAAACCGATAACACAGATCCTCCTAAAGAATTTGGCCGGGATGTAATCCTGGCTCAACTTGATAGATTGCCAACGCGTGTGAAGGGTAAACATCCGAGTCATGGGGGTGTGAAGATAAAACGCAATGTTCATGTCGAACTTAACTGGACTAAACGGTCTATTTTTTACGAGCTTGAGTATTGGTCTTTTCTTTCACTAAGACACAATTTAGACATCATGCATATCGAAAAAAATGTGTTGGAGGCCATCTTGAACACTTTGTTAATGAATGATAAATCTAAAGACACCGCCAAGGCAAGACAAGACTTGCAAATGTTGGGCATTCGAAGTGGCTTGTGGCTCGGCCAAACCAAAAACGGGAAGTGCTTGAAGCCTCAGGCTGCTTATTCTTTCACACCAGAGAACCGAAAAAAGTTTTGTCAGTACATCAAAGGAGTTAAACTACCAGATGGGTTCGGATCATGCTTCAAGCACAAAGTGACCGATAATGATACCAATATAACGGGCCTGAAGTCTCATGACTGTCATATAATGATGCAACGTTTACTTCCTTACGGACTTCAAAATTACTTGCCCGATAAGATTGCAAAACCAATAATCGATCTATGTTCCTTGTTTAAGCAAATCTGCTCTGCAACTTTGATGGAGGATGACATGTTGAAAGCTCAGATCAAGGTGGTCGATATTCTGTGCGAGCTTGAGCTCATATATCCTCCTGCTCTCTTTGACATTTTGGTTCACTTGGTTTTTCATTTACCTATAGAGGCTCTTGAAGGCGGGCCTATTCGCCCCCGGTGGATGTATCCATTTGAAAGATACATGAAGAAGCTAAAAGGTTATGTTCGAAATAAAGCTAAGCCGGAAGGTTCGATTGCGGAGGGTTATGTTGCTGAAGAAGCATTGACTTTCAGTTCTCATTATTTTCGGGATGTTACCACGAAATTTAATCGTCCCGACCGTAATGTGGACCCCCCTCCCCCAAAGTGTCAATTTCAGGTGTTTCGATCGGTATGTAAGCCGATTGGTTTACGGTCGTTTATTCGGTTTGATGCCCAAGAGTTGAAAAAAGTGAAATGGTATGTACAACAGTCCTGACATCGACACGTACCGGTCCTAGTTCAAGAGGTACACATTTTTTTATTTTGAAACTTCTTTTTCTTAACTTATCATTTTGATGACTTATTCTAATACCATGAACGTTTTTTAGTTTATTTCCTAACAAAGACATGCAAGAAGAATTCCCCGACTGGTTTGGGTCGCAGGTAAACTTAAGACTTATTTTGTGTACTTAACTGTAAAAATAACAATATCATATTTTGTGTTCTCTATCTAATCCTATCTTCTTCATAGATCCGTCAACGTCACGTAGACAATGACCAAGACCCAGAGGTTAGCACAACCAACGAGTTATTCGCTTTGGCTAATGGACCATCATGGACTCCAATCTCAGTAAACTCTTGCGTAGTCGACGGTGTGGCGTATGTCGTGCACAACCGCGATGAACGTCGCACAACTTAAAACAGTGGCATTTGTTCGCTTGGCCCTGATGGAGAAATGTATTATGGTCAGCTTCAAGAAATCCTCGAGTTTAAGTATTTGTTGTTCAAAGTTGCGTTGTTCCGAGTTAAGTGGTTCGACACTAGCAACAAAGGACGTAAAGTCAAAAAACTTGTCCTTAGAAACAACATGACACAAATCGACTGCAGTCGTGAGGCGTTTAAAGATGACCAATACATTCTCGTAACACAAGTCAAACAAGTCTTCTACCTTGAAGATAAGACCAAACCCCATTGGAAGGTCGTCGAACATGTTAATCATAAAAAGTTTTCCGACGGGGGTGTCATCGTGGTAGAGGACGATCCTGATATTATACATTTCAACAACTCATCTGATCTCCCACTTTTTACTAGTTTGAATGACTTGGATAATGCGACCTTGCATATAGATGGTCAATCAACGGTGGTTGACGCACCGCCAGATATCATTGATGTTCCTGACGATGACGGATGATATTTTTGGTGATGAAGGAGCTTCCTCATTAATTTAGCAGATTTTAATTGCTGAAGACCTCTATCATATGTGTTGATGATGGTGTTCGAGAAAGTTTATTCTAGTGAAGAAGAGATTGATCTTGAGAGTTGTAACTTGCAAAATACAACACTATATATTTGAATGTCATGAAAGAAATTGTTATGGATTATTCTAACCTCGCTCGCTCTATATCCCCCCTCTATTCTTTTTTACCCCGGCACCCTATGCCCCCTCCATCCCCCGCCTATTTGTCCACTCCCGCCTGTGCCCCCCCCATCCGCCCTCCACAAATACTCACTCTCATTTTCGCTTCCCGCGAGCAGACAATTCCTCCTACTACAAGTCCCCCCTTACCCCCCTACCTACACCTCCCCACCCCCCCCACCCCCCCCCTCGCACACATCCGCCCCCCCCCCCCCCCCCCCCCCCCCAACAGATATCAGCAGGATGTCGCAGGTCCCTGGATGGTGACATGGTGGCGGTGATGATCGTTCCCCCCTCGCCTACGTTGTACCTCACTGCGTTGCGAGAGGGTGCTTTACTGAACAAAACGGTGTTGGTGTGCACTAAGTTGTATCAAGCTAGTCTTATTGTGTTACATTTACTAACGCCATTACAACGCGCCTACGCACGCCACGCAATATTGAAGTAACTCTGCTTGCGCTATGGTAGAGGGTTGTTAGTGCTGACCTCTTTATCTAATGAACTCTGATGGCTGTTATGGAGGAACAAGTGTCTGTTCATTGGTATACCGTATAAGGCTCTTCTAATTGCGTTGGGCCAGTGGCGACGGTAGTAGAGCTGGCGCATCACGCTGATTCGATCTAATTACCCAGCGACAGAGGATCTCCACTCCGCTGCGAGGCCCTCGTAGTTCGCTACAAAGAGATCAGCTGCAAGCTAGACCAATGGGCTCCCTCAGCCCCCCCCCGCTCAATCAAAATCCGTATCCGATTGTGTGAGTAAGGATAGAATATTAAATCGTTTAATGTGTATAGCAGATAGTAGAGATACAAATCACACTATAAGAATATCGCAGTGTGTGTGACTCCACCTTACCGATACGCGCATTCACTCATAGTCCTATAGATAGAAGAAAAATATTAAGACTACATCTGACATTCCATAACCATGAACAGACACGTACCTATTAAGATGATACTATGTAGTGTATCCGTACAAATGCGTCAGAGTTGGAGTCCTAGCATAAGATATTACTACCCAGATCACTGGACGGTCCGTGTGGCCTAGAAGTGATCTCCACGAAAATGACAGATGCGGACGTGTCGCGGCGCATTCGCATGACATTATTGCATATCATTTCTAAGTTATTTCTTCACCGCAATTCTATTTCGGTGCGTACTCGCGTACATACCCAGAGATAGAGGACATATGGTTTAGTCGTTTATGTTTATTTCATTTATCGTTTGTTTTATATATCTTCTATTGTGTATATTTATAACTTAAAATATTAGTTTTATTTATTTATATTTAATAAAATAAATAAATTAATATTTCATCCTAAATATATTAAATTCTATCTTTCTCAACTCATGTTTTCATTTTATTGTATCACTGAGTGCAGCACCCCGGTTTGACCTCAGGAACGCACATGGATTATTCTTCGTTGGATTGAAGATTCAGCGAAGGGCATAACATGCCACTTGCAAATGCCTACAATTACCAACAAGGCTTTTTTCAGGCCATAAGGCATTGGAAAGGCAAACCCCACCATCAGGGAGAGTTACGATATTTGGACGGCGTTCAGCGAGGGCACGTCACGATGGAGGATTACGTGGCTGATAGTGGGCATAAATACATTACAGTTTATGGAATGTCCCAAGATAATTGGTCGAGGCTCCAAAATAGGCTAAACCGGCAAAAGAGGAGTGGTCACATCTCGACAGGGATCCCGGGGTCGCTTGGCTCGCCTTCGAGATGATGATGGTAATAAACATTTTAATTATATTTTACTTACATATATTCATAAATATCTGATTATAAAGCTTTGGTGTTTCGTGATTTTTGTCGTAGTTTTAACATTTGTTTCATCTTATATGCGTTGTGTATGTACAGAGGCAGGCCCAGACTGCATCAGGAGTACCCTTCACTCATTGACACGCTGTCTGGCGAACACACACTGTTTATGGGGTATTCCTAAGATGAGGACCGCCGCATATATGCTAAGTTTTTGTTTCAAAACACACTTTAATGAATTATCGAGAATGAAATAATGTTGCAACTCCGACTAATATATTTACGATCTTGTTGTTTTTTGTCACTACCATAGGAGGCAGATTGAAAAGGCTTGAGGCTACGGGTGGAGTTACACGGAGGATGAGATCAATACTTGTTGGCTAAGATATGAGGCGGGTAAGCTCGTGGGGCACGATTCCACATGTGTGGGATGGTGGGTATTGCCATCACGGCCGGCCACATTTCCAGGCACATATATGCCTGCCCTCGACAAGAGCTCAAGAGCATGCATTAAAAGGTAGAGACCTTTATGATGAGTCTTTTCAGAAGTGACTCCAAGTAGAAGGATATGTTTAAGGAGTTTGAGTCGGGTGGTGCTAGCGGGAGTGGCGGGTGTGGTGATGACAAGGAGGGTGGCGATGATGGGATGGCGTTATGGTGATATTAGTTATGTTTATATATTAGTTAGTATTTGCTACATTATTACTTTATGTTGTGATTTTTGCGACATTTAAACACTTGTTTCCCCTATCCTTGTGATGTTTATATACGTTAGTAAGCCTCAGTTTAGTTATGTTAAATATTAGGTGAGTAAGCCCCCGTTTATGACTAGGACTTCCGTTTATGTAGACTTTTTCGGGTTTGGAAAGATGTAGCTTTATTATCTTTTGGTTTTGCTACAATTTGTGAATTGTATCTTATGGCGTTGATCGTTTACTTTGTTAATTTGTGTTTTGGTACAAGTTGTGATGCGTCATACAGGTTTGAATACAGGTTGGATATTGGTAGATTTTTTCGGGAAAAATCTAGAAAACGATGTTGTGCAGGCAGTATTTTTAATAAAAAAATGCAGACTTTTTCTCATTAGCGTCTTGTCGACTGGGGAAGGGAAACTTCGTTTCTACATTTTTATAAAAATTATCCCCGGCGACAAGTCGCCGGGGATAATTTTTATAAAAAATTTTAAAACATTTTCCCCAGCGACTTGTCGCTGGCGGAATCTTTGTTTCAAATAGCACCCACAACACAACCCCCATCCACATCTTTATAAAATATTCCCCGCGACTTGTCGCTAGGGAAAATCGCTGCTAATTTTTTTTTAAAAAGTATCCCCAGCGACTTGTTGCTGGGGAATCTTTGTTCTAAAAATTTTAAAAAATATTCCCCAGCGACTTGTCGCTGGGGAAAAGTGATTCTAAAATTTTAAAAAAAGCTTTTCCCAGCGACATGTCGTTGGCAAGCTTAGACAAACGCCCCCTAAGAGCTGCAAGTCGTCGTGAAAAGTAAATACGAGTAATTCTTTGGTCTTCTTCTTCAAGTCTTAATTGTTAACAGAAAATGTGTCGCAACCAAAATACAAATTATTTAAACCTTAGTGTCTTAATCAAATGACTGAAGTTGTTACATATACAACTAATACGTACACGAGATGCATTGTTATGACCCAATGCAGGAGTTGCACAATAAACCACTTTTGGAATAGGCTCAAACTTGGGTACTCGGCGTAGAACACCTGCAAAAGTGCACGTAAATAATATACAAGATTTCATTCTTGATTATTTTATCGCTAACAAATTTAATTAACTAGGAATAACCTTCTGAATCCACAAAACCCTAGAAAACAGCTACACATATTACAACTACAAAAAAAATGTAAAATTAAAAACATACAAAAGTCAAGAGAGTGTACCTTCAAAAGTAAGTTCATTTTGATACGTTAGCTTCAAAGCTCTTCCGGCCCTCACAATCATTTTGATATAGGGTTTCGAATTTTTATGGGGAAAAAAGATTTACAAACTTTTGGTTATATCTAGGATATCATTGTTTCAAAAATAGCAAAAGAAATTATATAAATGGTCCCCGCAGTTTACATGAAATTAAAGATTTTATTTTTAACGTAGGAATTACTAGATGATTATATGCGTATATATAGCGGCAACGGTATATAGCAGTGTCAATGTGTTGCACATATATGTCGATGGTTTTTGGTTTAGATTATAAAAAGTTTTAATCTCCGTGCACGCACGGGGCTTGTACATTATTTTTTTTTAATATGTATATAATTTTTATTTTTTCTATTTATAAGTTATATGAAAGTTTAAGGGGTTATTTGTTTTTTTTAAGTTATAATAAAATTTGTAAATTTATAAATTTACACATAACTCTATATAATTTATTCAAAATTAAACCACTAAAGTTTTATTAATTACCTCTTCTTTTTTTAAGTTTTTGCTTTTATAAATTTGACACATATATTTTTATGTGTTTTTTTCCTCAATCAGATTTTTTCACCAAAATAATGCCAAATTTAGAAATATTTAAGCTTTTTAATTAAACATATATTCAAAATCAATAAAAAATTAAAAGCATCATACCTAATAAGGAAATATTTTTTTTTAAAATGCAAAAGTCCCCACTTTTCGTTGTCCTTTACTAGGTAAAAGATTAAGCATTTAAATTCAATTCAGTTGCCTTTTATAAGTAGGTTATTTTGTTAAAAACAATATTATTTATATTGTAAGTTTTTAAGAAAATATATTATATGTAATTAGACGTGTATCAGTGCATAGCGACGTGTATTTATAGCGGAAACTATTTATAGTTGAGATAGTGTGGTTAAATGTTTCGTGTAACGTGTAGTAATTAACGTTGTCAACTCTTCATCATCATCCAGGATGAGAACATCATCAAACCAGTTTCACTTTAATAAATTAGGGTTGAAATATGAATCGGGATTGATAACATGATTGTGATGAATTTGTAAAAAAAATATAGTAGAGATTGGGTAATTTTAGAAAAAACATTAATTTTAGAAAAAACATTAATTTTAGAAATAAAAATTATTTTGAAGACAACTATTTAATTTTTTTTTTAAAACATTTTTATGAGAGAAAGTAAATAAATGATGAAAAATGAAGTTTTAAAGAGGTATTTTAAGGGTTAAAGATTACTCATTTTCAAGTTTTTAATGATTAAGGAATAGATACATATTAAAAATATTTTAGTAAAATAACATTACTTGTAAGGTTTTAATCAGATGTTTTTTTTCTCTTTATACGTAGAATATGTATTATTTTTGTTATAACAGATTAAAAAATATTGATGAGCATGCAAGTGATAAAATAAACGTTGTATGAAACCATTTATACTTAAGAATGACTTATTGAAGGTAATTGGTTTTCCTTGTCCATTTCATTCAAATGCATACGACTTATATAAATTTACAAAGTAGAGGCTTGAGCCTATCAACAAAAATACTAGATAATGATTGATACTAATCTTAATTGTGACTCATCCTATCACACGGATAAGGATTGATACTAATCCTATCATACAACTAATGATTTGATAAATCATCCAAATATATCAATTAATACGCCCCCGCAGTTGGAGCGGGAGGAGGTCGGACGCTCAAACTAGATCAAAATTCTTCAAACAAAGCTGAGGGAAATCCTTTAGTGAAGATATCAGCATACTGGTAGTGAGAAGGTACATGTAGAACTCTAACCTGACCAGCGGTAACTATATCACGGACGAAGTGAATGTCGATCTCAATGTGTTTCGTCCGTTGATGTTGAACAGGGTTGGCGGACATATAAACAGCACTAACGTTATCACAGTAGACAAGAGTTGCAGTCGATAAAGGAGAGTGTAGCTCACGAAGAAGATTACGAAGCCATGCAGTCTCTGCCACAACGTTGGCAACACCCCGGTATTCAGCTTCGGCACTGGAGCGTGAAAGAGTGTGTTGTCGTTTAGCGGACCAAGATAATAGGTTATCACCCAAAAAGACACAATAACCTGAGGTAGACCTGCGTATAGATGGACAACCCGCCCAATTAGCATCAGTATAACCAACCAGAGAGGTAGTGGATGATGCATATAAGTGAAGGCCTAAATCCAAAGTACCCTGAACATATCGCAAGATACGCTTGAGAGCAGCTAAATGTGGCTCTCGCGGATCGTGCATATAAAGGCAAATCTGTTGAACTGCATAAGACAAATCTGGACGTGTAAACGTGAGATACTGAAGCCCCCTGTAAGACTTCGGTACATAGTAGGATCCTGAACTGGAACCCCGTCCGGACCCAGTCTGGACTCCGTATCCACTGGTGTCCGAGAGGGGTTACAATTAACCATGTGAGCACGCTCAAGGAGCTGAAGAGCGTACTTTCTCTGAGATAAAAATAAACCCGTAGAGTGACGAACAGCAGAGATACCAAGAAAATAATTAAGTGCCCCGAGGTCAGTCATGTCAAACTCACGATGTAAAGAATCAATAAGTTGCTTAAGAAGTGTTATAGAAGAAGCCGTAAGAATAATATCATCCACATATAAAAGAAGATAAGCAACCTGAGATCCCTGTCTATAAATAAATAGAGAAGAATCGCAACGACTGTGATAAAATCCGGCTCGTGTGGCATAACCTGCAAAACGCTGAAACCAAGCACGAGGTGCTTGTTTCAGTCCATATAAAGATCTCTGCAAACGAAAAACATGGTTAGAAAACCTGGCATCAACAAAACTGGGTGGCTGATGCATGTAGACAGTTTCGAATAAGTCACCGTTGGTAACATCCTGAAAATAATGAGAACTGAAAGTCAATGCTTCTTCAGCAACATAACCCTCCGCAATCGAACCTTCCGGCTTAGCTTTATTTCGAACATAACCTTTTAGCTTCTTCATGTATCTTTCAAATGGATACATCCACCGGGGGCGAATAGGCCCGCCTTCAAGAGCCTCTATAGGTAAATGGATAACCAAGTGAACCATAATGTCAAAGAGAGCAGGAGATATATGAGGCTCAAGCTCGCAACAGAATATCGACCACCCATGATCTGAGCATTTCAACATGTCATCCTCCAACAAGTTGCAGAGCAGAATGCTTAAACAAGGAACATAGATCGCTTATTGGTTTTGCAATCTATCGGGCAAGTAATTTGAAGTCCGTAAAGGAAGAAATGTTGCATCATTATATGACAGTCATGAAGACTCAGGCCCGTTATAATGTATCATTAACGGTCACTTTGTGCTTGAAAGCTTGATCCCGAACCCAATCTGGAAGTTAACTCCTTTGATGTACTGACAAAACTTTTTTCGGTTCTCTGGTGTGAAAGAATAAGCAGCCTGAGGCTTCAAGCACTTCCCGTTTTTGGTTTGGCCGAGCCACAAGCCACTTCGAATGCCCAACATTTGCAAGTCTTGTCTTGCCTTGGGTGTCTTTAGATTTATCATTCATTAACAAAGTGTTCAAGATGGCCTCCAACACATTTTTTTTTCGATATTCATGGATGTCTAAATTGTGTCTTAAGTGAAAGAAAAGACCAATACTCAAGCTCGTAAAAAATAGACCGTTTAGTCCAGTTAAGTTCGACATGAACATTGCGTTTTATCTTCACACCCCCATGACTCGGATGTTTACCCTTCACACGCGTTGGCAATCTATCAAGTTGAGCCAGGATTACATCCCTCAAATTCATTAGAGGATACTTGTTACGGTTTTGGCCATTGAATCAAGAGAACGCCTCCATTTATAGGGCTTTTTAAAGAATCTTCTATGGCAACATAAGCTGATTTCTACAGCACGAACAGATGGGAGTGGTCTTCATTACATGTAGGCATGCCTTGTAACTTGCCCACTCCACCCAGACCAACTACTGTCGAGCAGAAAATCATTGATGGTCAATAAAACCATCGCTCTTATATTAAACCTTCTTGGCCTGAAGCTACGTCTATAGTCTCGACACCTTTCGGTCCATAAAACCTTCAGGTCCTACAATCAAAGCCCGCAAGTAAACATCAATGTCCTGCCCGGATTTAGTGCCAGGAATTAACAACGACGCATAAAAAACTCTCTTCTCATTACATAACCACGGAGGCAGATGTATTTTTGACAAGATCACCGCCACATGCTGTAGGCCTGACTAAGTTTGCCAAACGGATTGAAACCACAACAGCCAACCTATTCGACATTTCTTGGTTCTTTGCAAAATCGGATACTTGTTGTCAATTTCTTCCCATGCTCCACCATTAACCGGGTGTTGCATCTTACCGGGCTCTATACACTTTCCAGTAGCATCCAAATCATATCCTTTGCAGTGTGACTAGACTTGTACAAACGTTGTAGTCTAGGAATGATCGGAATTAGCGCAACACCTTCTTAGAACTTTTCTTTCCCCGGCGTGTTACTGTCATTCCAACACTCGTAATTACACACGACAGAAATCCAAATCTTGTTATTGTCTCCCCGAAATAGCAGCAATCGTGTTCACAAGCATGTTCGACTCGTTACCCTAACCCGATCATTTTAAGATGTCCTTTCTTTATTGCAGAGTTGACGGTGGAGCTTGAAATCCTTTACTGATGGAAATACATTTTTTGAAAAACTCTAACATTTCATTGAATATAGAATCAATCAATCTACCTTTTAGTCCTTAAATAGGTAACTTTGCCATCAAGTCTAATCGAGTCACATAGTCACAACCGTGTACAAGCTCCTCGTTGGCACTGCATATAACTCTTTAAACCCGTTTACGTGAAGCTTGAGTCGGTTCGTTACTTGTCTTACCATATCTCCTTGATTTGGTTCATTGTGTTCAATATCGGGAGAATAGTAGCTAATATCATTAAGTAACGCTGTATGTACACACATCAAGGTTATCTTGTGTTATCTAGTTACTAGCGTTGCGGCTAGGTGGAGCTGTTTTATAACGTGGGTCCCACCCTTGTCCTCATAAGTGGTCTGGAAAGGTGTTTGATGTGTACTCATAATACTATTCGACAAGACTTGCATGGACATTTTATTTCCGCACTATTCACTAACGGCTTGCATATGCCGAACCGAATTTTTTAAGACCGATAAAAGATAATGGTTCCCATTGACGCTGTAAAAGAGTCCCAAGTCTTATCATACGAATTCTCAAACTGCGTTTTAACGATACATTTACTTATTATTGCACTAATTAAACACATTCAAACGAGGAATACAGATGTTTTTGTTCACCTAGTGCAACTAGGAAGGCAATCCTAACCCACTCCTTGAATGATTCGTCTCATATATTAATGCGTATAACCGATTTTACTTATTTTGAGAAAAATTTCGGCAGCATTCCCCACAACTCCCGAAATATGTTGTTTAAAGACATATACGTAGGAGGTAAGACGAAAACACTTCGAAATCATCTCAAATAGTAAAAACCCAATAATACCCATTCTACTAAATGAGACAAACATTCAAAAAGCCAGTCCCGAAACTGGGGACTTTCCGAAATTAATTTCAATAAGATAGTTTTATATATCGGACGTTTTTTCTATAGGAAGATTAATTTCAGACGGGGATTTCCCGGAATAATCACAAAAAACCTAAAACATTCCTAAAGGTTCAATAAAACAATACCAAACGCTATGCCAATTTATATCATATAAAAACATACATTTAAATCAAATAAGCTGTTTTTAAACAACTTTTAAAATAAGCTGTTCTTAAACAGCTTATTCTGAGCTTATTGTATTAATAACCACTCCGGAGTAAACAAACGGCTTATATCACAAAGTTTTATTGTATTAATAACCACCCTGGAGTAATAACACAAAGTAAACAAACGGCTTATATCAACAAAGTTTTATCATTAACAACTTATTATAATTATCAAACTTTCATTAACCAAACGGCTTATATATAATATTTCACTTCCAACAACAATAATAACCACTATATCCGTATAAACACGAAACATACATAATTTCAACCCAATTCAACTAATAATAACTATAAACTAACAAAATTTAAACAATAAACATTCCCCGGCGACACATTCCCCGGCGACATGTCACCCGGGATACCAAAATGAGAAAAAAAATTATAACATACCTTGGATGTGGATTCGTCTCGTTTTCGCTCGGCTGTCAACTCGCCGATCACTTTCATGGCTTGCCGTTTGGTACAAACAGCCAAAACCGAAAAAAAAATTACTTAACAAATTTCTATAATTAAACAACTTCATACAAAGATAATAATCATTGTTTAAGCCAAATCATAATTAAAATTAACAAAATCTAAAAAAATATAAACAAGCTCAACCACCTGTGACGTCGAACCAAAAACAAAACTTATCACCACCACCATAATAATAGGTTTAGAAAAGAGAAATAGAATTATCATTTAGAGGGTTAAGAAAAGAATTATGGTTTAGAGGAGGAGGAGGTGCTCGTGTAGCTCGTGTAACCGCCGGTGGGGGTGGTAAGAGTGGTGGTGGTGCTCGAATTGTTTTTGATGGAGATATGTGGAGGGTTGGGCGCTGCAAAAATCGCCAAGAAGAAGATGTAATTTTTTTTCGTTTTTGTTATACTGTAAAGATGCAACAGATCTACTTTATCAATAATTTGTATTCCCCAACGACATTCCGCTGGTAGAAACATTTATTTTTGTCGTTTATCGTATTTGCGGGGTAACGAAAATTTTGTGTTTATAACCCGGCGACACTCGCCGGAAAACTTAAATTAAATAATAAATAACTTTTATAGTATATTTTTTTAACTTTTTTTATAAAATATATAAAACTTTTTCATAAAACATATAACTATTTATAAAAAATATAAATGGTTCGTTTGGCCGGTCCGGTCCGGTTCCTGGGTTTACGTATATAATTATTATCTAAATGGTTTTTTTTATAAAAAATATAAATTGGTTCGTTTCGGCCGGGTCGGTCCGGTTCCTCGTTTCGTATATAATTATTATCTAAAATGATTTTTTATAAAATATATAACTTTTTATAAAAAATATAAATTGTTCGTTTCGGCCGGGTCGGTCCGGTTCCTCGGTTCGTATATTAATTATAATTCAAAATGATTTTTTATAATTACTTATCCCCGGCGACATGTCGCCGGGGAATCATCAAAAATAAAAAAAATAACTTGTTTTTTTTGTTATTTATATAATTTTTTTATAAAATATATAATAATATTTTTATAAAATATATAACTTTTTATAAAAAATATAAATTGGTTCGTTTCGGCCGGTCGTACGGTTCCTCCGTTCTATATAATTATTAAGTATGAAAATGAATTTTTATAAAATATATAAACTTTATATAAAAAATATGAATGGTTTCCATTTCGGCCGGGTCGCCCGGTTCCACGCATTCGTATATTAATTATAATTCGAAATGATTTTTTATAATTACTTATCCCCGGCGACATGTCGCCGGGGAATCATCAAAAATAAAAAAAAATAACTTGTTTTTTTTGTTATTTATATAATTTTTTTATAAAATATATAATAATATTTTTATAAAATATATAACTTTTTATAAAAAATATAAATTGGTTCGTTTCGGCCGGGTCGGTCCGGTTCCTCGTTTCGTATATAATTATTATCTAAAATGATTTTTTATAAAATATATAACTTTTTATAAAAAATATAAATTGGTCGTTTTCGGACGTCGTCCCGGTTCCTCGGTCCGTATATTAATTATAATTCGAAATGATTTTTTATAATTACTTATCCCCGTCGACAGTGTCCACCGGGATCATCAAAAATTAATAAAAACATAACTTTTTTATTGTTAATTATATAAATATATTATAAAATATTTAATAATATTTTTTATTAAATAAATAACTAATTAAACAAGAATATAAAAATGGTATCGTTTCGGCCGGGTCGGTCCGGTTCCTCGTTTCGTATATAATTATTATCTAAAATGATTTTTTATAAAATATATAACTGTTATAAAAAATATAAATTGGTTCGTTTCGGCCGGTCGTCCGGTTCCATGGTTACGTAATATAATTATTATTTAAAATGATTTTTTATAAAATAAATAACTGTCATGGGTTTATAACATTAGACGATCAACAAAAAGAGTCGATATGGTATGGTTGTACAATTAGACGTTCATACGGCCTATTCGATAATGATATGGGTGTACATTAGACGTTCAATCAAATGATATCCGATACTTGGTGAATTTGTGTTTCAAGATTCAAGGTTTAGGTAAGTTTCAATTAAGCTTTTGTTTAGTTTTTCTTTAAAACATGATAAGTTATTAAACAAGGTTTTAACCGAACGTTCATGCCTCAATATTATTAGTACGTTACCTAACTGTAACATAGATCCTATGATCCTTGAGGCTACTAATACATATAGACGACTATAACACGTCTATAAACTAACTACTAACTATTACATAAACTAACTATTAGACTCTCATTGGGCAGCTTATTATTGTGATGACATGTTCTACCATTGTTTCTTCATGCAGATTGTTTTGTAATATCAAATAGGGGAAGATTGTTAGGAATTACAGATTTGAAGATTACAAAACCTATTAGACGAAATGAAGAAAGAAGAATCAATGAAGGACCAAATATGTAATAGTTAGCTTTGTTAGTAAGCTAGGGTTTGTAACCATCCTCTACTATATAAAGAGGGTAGGCGTCTAGGTTACAATCCATCCATTCATAGCAGACTTCTCCAATGAGAGTCTGAAAAACGCATAGAGCGTGTGTAGTGTAGTAGTAGTAGTTAGTTCTTTATTGTGTTTAATAAAGAAAACCTTATTAGTAACATGATTGTGTTCTTGTTCTTTATATTCCGCTGTGATTATCAATCATTGTTATATTACCCTAGTTGAGTCCAGATCTTGGTTTCTACATATTTTTTCTTTACGACTAGATGTTAAGAAAGCAAATTAAACAAAAAACGCCTTGAGTTTATGTATAAAAGAATACCTCCGGCTTTTATTTAAAAAATCACAACGTTTGACTCAACTTTCATGTACTTATATAAGTTTCTATGTTAGCCTTAACAACATCTCATGAGCCATTAATATGGATTTTACCGTCATATTCTACCAATTTCATAAGACAATACGTAACTAATTTGTTTTTAACTACTAAGTCTGAATAGATTAACGCAATAAATTTTATATTTATAATTGAAAATAATAAAACTATAAACTAATATAATAAAAAGAAAACAAATACTAAGAAATAAATTAGTGACATTAGTAAGTCAAAAAGAAAATTAGATGTAACATAACTTTGGAATTGGCTTTTTTTTAAAGGTTCTATTTTTTATTAAATGATATAAAAAATTCAAATACATTAGAGGTTCAACGGACGAGTCGATATGGTATGGTTATACATTAGACGTTCAATGGACGAGTCGATATGGTATGGTTATACATTAGACGTTCAATGGACGAGTCGATATGGTATGGTTATACATTAGAGGTTCAACGGATGAGTCGATATGTTAGGGTTATACATTAGAGGTTCAACGTATGAGTCGATATGTTAGGGTTATACATTAGAGGTTCAACGGACGAGTCGATATGGTATGGTTATACATTAGACGTTCAATGGACGAGTCGATATGGTATGGTTATACATTAGATTCCTGCCAAATACTCCCGCCAAATACTCCCGCCAAATACTCCCGCCTAAAACTCCCGCCAAATACTCCCGCCAAATACTCCCGCCAAATACTCCCGCCAAAAACTCCCGCCAAATACTCCCGCCAAATACTCCCGCCAATTACTCCCGCCAAATACCCCCGCCAAATACTCTTTTATACCATAAAAGCAGATACTATCACAACCACAAAATATCACACACTCTTAACATCACAACCACAAAAAGATGGTGAACATGGTGCCACATGAAGCTTTTTCGTGTAGGTGTGCAGAAGGAGATGTAGTTCTCCGACAATCGTATAAACCTGAGAGTTACGGTAAACTATACTATGCATGTCCAAAATCAAAGGTAAACAATCACATGTTTTTTATTTGTGTAATATATAAATATTCTGGTTAGTTGTTAAAAGAATTGATTTCTTTACTATTTAACAGCCTCCGAAACATTTTGGATGTGGATTTTTTTATGGAAAGAGACCCGACTTCGTGAATTGATGAGTTCTCCTGGAGCTCCAAGTTACTCTGCAGGACATTCAACACCTCCAAGCTATTCTTCAGGACCTTCAACGCCTCCAAGCTATTCTTCTGGACCTTCAACACCTACAAACTATTCTCTAGGATCTTCAAGAAATAGAGAGTGCTCAAACTGCAAGAACTTGCGTGGAAAGATAAGTGTACTCAAGGCAACAATGGAAATGCATATGCATCCAGAACAACATACAGTTAATTCGGCTGCACTATTTCACGAAGTTCTCAATGAGATGGAAAAACTTGATTTGGAGTAGTTTGTCATGTGCAATGTAATTCGTATGTTTTATTGTTTAAACTTTTATGTCTTTTCATGTATGTGAAGACTTTGTTTAAACTTTTATGATATGAATGTGTTTCTATATGTTTATGTTTAACGATATCAAGTCGACATGCGAATGGTACAAACATGAACACACCTTTAAAGGGCAAACATGAGCTAATTAATGATTAGTTTCTAATCATATCTATATTTTTTGTTAAAATATACGGAATATCAGACCAAAACGAACATAAAAAACGTAGTTTAATTAAAAGTCAACAAAGTCAAACACTTTCCCCAGCGACAAGTCGCTGGGGAAACTGTCCAAAAAACCCGAAGCCCAATTTGGTAATAAAAAAGCCCAAACCAATTGACACTTTCAGGCCCAATTAATGGTATCCCCGGCGACATGTCGCCGGGGATACTTATGTACACGTCACCACTAAATTAAGTAACACTAATTATTTTTTTTAAAATAAACAAAATAATCCCCGGCGACATGTCGCCGGGGAAAAGTAAGCGGGAAAATCCCCGTTACGTTTTACGGTAATTAATTTTTTTTTAAATACCAAATATTATCCCCGGTGACGTGAGCGGGAAAAATTCCCGCTCGTTTTGCGTTGATTTTTTGGGTCAAATTTTACTTACACTATCCCCGGCGACATGTCGCCGGGGAAAATCCCCGAACTCTTTGACTGAAAAATTTACGGGAATTGGTGCCACGTAGGACGAATTTTTGTCGTTTAGCAACTATTCCCCGACGACAAATGTCGTCGGGGAAAACATCGTCACCTGTTCTCCTATTTCTTGTAGTACTTGAATTATTGAAAAAGTTACTGTAGTATAATAACACATTAAGGAGACTTATAGTGGATAAAAAAAAAGTTTGAATATCAAAGGAGCCATTCCCGCCATCCATTTAAAAAGAAATCAATGGTTATGATTAAAAGCATTTAATTATTTCACTTATTTTTTTAAATTTAAATATCTCCTAAACCGTTAATTGTTAAGCAAAAAAAAAATACCATCACGACGAGCATATGTTTCTATAGATATCCACTTTGATATACTTTCGACAAAATTTCTTTTTACGTTTTCATGTTTTTCCACGTTTATTCGTGAAAAAAGTTTTTTTCGTTTTTCACGTTTTTTTCGTTATTGAAATTTGCATAAAAATATCACATGTGATTAAACACTAATTTGAATATTCGTATAAAATCACATATGATTTAACACTGACATCGAATTACACGTTTGTATTAGAATTAAGTATCATATATGATTTAACACTAATATCATATGTGATCTTATTATATGTGATTTATCATTACTATCTTATGTGATTTAACACTTTTAACATGCATCCTCGATTTATGTCATGATCTTCTATTTTTGTTATATATAAAATTTAAATTATATCGATCCTCATCAATCTCGTATAGTACATGCATGAAAACGTTAACAAGCGAAGACATGTGATTCATGTGGATATATCGTGATTAGACACATGCATGCATCAGGTTTATACGTTATGGTTTCGGATCCCCTCAATTCAGATGCAGCCGCGGTATTGAGAGGCAATGGCATGGACCAGACATCCAAGTTGTAATCAAGGGAAACTGGACAACTTATCGTGTATGCATCTCTTAGTGGTTTTTTTCATGTCTTAGCAATAATTTGGTTTAACAACCAGACTATAATGTGGTTTAACAACCAGACTATAATGTCGATACATAATGTTGCCAGATGCCAGTGCAAGAATCTTCTGCAAACGCAACCGTGAAGGATGTTCTTGATAGATCTGGTGAGGGAAGCTATAGGTGGTCCATACGGATTTTCAGTTAAGCAAGAGTTGATAGCAAAGCTGAAGCAGTGAGTGATCCTATTGGCAAGCTGAGAATGGGGGATGTAGTGGAACTAACTCCAAAGATACCCGACAAGTGATTAATAGAAAAAAAGAGAAGAAATTCAACATACGTATGTACGAGAGTGGGTTTTCTGCCAAAAGCACATGCCAAGCTAGCGAACTACTAAGATGTCTGATATACCCGGTTAGGAAGATGATGTAGTTATATTTTCCTCCAATTTTTATAGTGACAGTAGATTAGTAGAAGAAAAGTCTTAATTTCATTGATAGTTTTTATTCCAACGGGGAAAATGTGTTTGTAAATATGGATGTTATCTTGGTTGTTAAAGATATATGTTAACTAAAACATGGTAACAATAGTTTGTATAAATTTGTTTTAATTTTCAAAAAAAATATAAAGACATTATCTTGACAATGACAATTACTAAGAGCCAGGCCAGACACTATCAAAGGTTGTTTTGCTTTGAACAAAGACGGTATTATCACACGGACAACTATATGTCACACTGTCAAGAATCAAACGAAAAAGATGGATGAATATTACAGTATATGTTTACACAAACGACAATAATTAGAATTAAACAACGAACATTGTCTGAAAAAAAAGTTTTATAAACCGAAACCCGCCCATAAAGATAGATAAATATATTAATATAGATATTTCTACACTATATAATAGAGGAGACCATGACACATTTATTTTACCGGGGTTGTTAGTCCCCTTTACCTAAAAAAAAGAGACCATGACACATCATTATCACATCACCACTCAATGATGACTCATCGATGACATGACATGCAAATTAAAAAAAACATTAAAACATAAATTTAAACATTAATCATTATCCAATGAGAAATTTTCAAACATAAATTTAAACATTAAAACATTTCCAACAAATTTAAACATTAATAATTATCCAATGGCAATTTTTCAAACATAAATTTAAATATTAAAACATATCCAAGTAAATTTTACAAGATATCATTTTCAACCATAAATTTAAACATTAAAACATATCCAACAGAAATCTTTAACTTTTTTCAAAGTATTAAATTACGTAAAATAAAATTACCTACAGAATATTACGAAATTACGAAAGTAGCCCGCCTATTTAGCGGATTAAAGGACGATTTGAAATATATGCAAGGTGGACAACATAAACACAAATAGGAAAAGGAAAAGAGAGCCCAAAGCCCATGCGCATAAAATGTCGGAAAGTAATAAGTTTTTTACAGTAGTATATATAGATGAATTGAATATATATACTAACATTATTAAAAAAAAAAACCGATTGTTTAGGGTTTCGACATGGTGGTTGAAACAAGGAAAAGGAAAGCATCAGGATCATTATCAAAAGCATCATCATCAAAATCAGCTTCTGTAAGTTTATCCAATATTATACATATCGCTGTTTTGGATTAGCTTATTGGTCTCATAATTGAATTATTGAAAAAGTTAGTATAATAACACATAAGCCGATTGGTCAAAATACAAACACAGTGGGTTTGGAGTTTATTTGTTTTTGGTCTACTTGTTGTGGAGGCTTATTTGAGGGTGTTGATAGTGTTATCATTTTTTAGGCTTAATAAGCTGGACCGAGTTGGTTCTCACACGATTCATTCAAACAAATGATATTGTTTCAATAGTTTTATCGTATTAATTTCATATATACCCAAATTGCGACATTCGAATGCAAAGTGTACAATGCTTTTAAAGCATGTTTTGGGTAAATATGAAATTTCTGATTTTGAGGAGGGTTGATATGAAATTGCCCCGTTGTTGTTGTTGTTATTGTTTATTTTTTGATTTCCAGGTCGAGGTTGCACCTCCTCAAAAAAAACAAGTATCTACTATAAGCACAGGTATGCATGAATTTCTTTTCTCTTAGCCGCCATTGATGCTAACAACAACTTCATTAACTATTGCTGTCTTTCTTAATTATTGTTATTGTTGTGCATGACAGAGCCACTTGAAATTCCAAAGCGCCTGTATGATCTGATTCAGAAGGCAGCTAGAGTTAGGAAGTCTCTAAAGCTGAACAGCAACAACAGGTCTGCAAAACGCGAATTGGAATCTTTGGAGTCCGAGATTCACGTTGTTTCTACGTGCTGCAAATGTATTACTGAAGATTTGCCATATGACTGGATATAGTATGTTCTCTAGCTGCGGCCTTTATATTCTTGTTTAGCTTGTAAACAGTTCAAGATAATTAATAAATTTCTTATCTCCCTTTGTTCTCGTACTCATACCCTCTTCTTGCAGCGACCCCGAAACCTCCTTCATGGCCCATGTTCCCAAGCCTCCTACATCACCCAAACCTAAAACGGAGAAGAAGAAGAAGAAGAAGAAGAAGACGAAGAAGGAGATCCAGATAACCTGTACGTATTCCCATTCCTTATTAATGTTACTATTTGTGTTAGAGAAAATTATTACAACGCTACATACGATTTTTTATTTTACTTTTTTATTATTGCCCTCTGATCATTAATAAGCTAGGTCCATACAATTCTGCATGTATTATGAGGAAAACAAAGGCCAAGTTTCTAATCTAAGATAATGTGGATATGTGTTTCTTATTCAGGGAACTCCCCTAATTACCATGGCAGTTATCCGTTGAACAACGATGAGCTGGAAGTCTGGAATTTGTTTAGAAGCACAGAGAAAGCTGTATGTATCAGTTATTCGTCCCTCTTTTTTCTCTTCTCATCTATATAAACCTACATCCACGATTCTGCCGCATAAGTATTTCGTCACATATTTAATGCGTGTGGCAGGTAGCACAACCGCACATGGTTGTTGGCGGCGAAGATTTAGATATGGTTGATAAGGATGATAGGGTTATTCATTTACTTGGAAAGTTTGCAGTTGAAACCTTTAACAGATCTTGTCAAATGGTATGGTTACATTCCTTCCACTTGCTTTCAAGTTTTGAGACTGTCTCCGTTGCTAACTGTTTTGCTTACATAAATTAATTCTATGTTGTTAGTATGTTAACAAAGACGAAGACAACCAGGTCAGCGGGGCTGAATTCATGGAGTGCAAATTCTATAAATTCGCCTCGCAGTATATCTTCTACATGACCATAGAGGCCATTGAACAAGGGATACCTGGAGTGTATGAGACTAGTGTCAAATGTGACAGTGACGGTGCAAAGACGCTGAGGAACTTTAAACTAACGGATCGTAAACCAAAGTGTATGTGAATATATGGAGTATCACATGTCTGATATGGTTATCACTTTCTTATTAGGGCCCATTGACACACTCTCTTAATTGTGCTTGTTACAAACTTGCAATTTACACTGTAGAGTGTAGAATTAATGAACTAGTTTTTTTCCTCTTATAATGTTGAAACAGTTAGAGGTGATAAATTTTGACCCATTTGTTTGAAAACGGGTTGATTTGGGTTACATATCTCATCTCCAATGGGCCGAGGGTGTCATTTTTAAAACCTAGCCAAACTTGAAACACGTCGAAGGTATTGAAATTCGCCCAATGCTTACAGCCATTTTAATTATACTAATCAGTAAAATAAGTCGTATATTTATTTTAATATAAAGTGCTTGTCACCTCTAGCTGGCCCAAAAAACTACATAGAATTTGTTAGATCAAGTAAGCTGCATAAATTGCAAATTTTCTTTGGTGTCCTGTTCCTTGATACCTTATCTTTCATGCAGCGAATAGACCATGGGTCAAACCCTGCCTGGAACCAGAAGTCGAGTATGAAACTGTGCAAGGTTAGTCTTCCATTTATTTCTTGCTATTTGAACATTAGGATTTGGCTCTCTTTGTTTCCACTTTTGATGTAACTAGAAATTGAAATTCGACTTGCTAAACATGTAATAGATCTTGGTGTCTTAATTGAACCCTTTAGCGTCATATGGCACTCCTCAACTAGGTGTCCATATCAAATGACTTATATTGTAGTAATATATTGAGGTTTCAATTTTGATTAATGATTTTAACTAACTCTGTAGATGGTTCCTCTGATCCTCAAGACTATTACGAGCTTACTGGATTGGTGCATAGGGAGACCGAGGGTGGTGGTTTTAACTATTATAACCCAGTATTTTCTCCTCACAGAATTGTTTACACTAGTATTAAAGATGAAACAGCTTCGGATTTTGAGGATTTTGAGGAGTTTGTGACTAATGTAACCCAGCCGTTGAATTCCGGTAGCAACAAAAAAACTATCCCGATGGACCTTTGGATTTAGCCTAATCATGTCACAAAACTAGAAAGCTTCAGACTCTCAGACCATAGAGGAAACATGTCCTGCTTTTCTTTTTGATGAATGTGGCGTTCAACATTCACTTTCAGTTGTTCTTCATGCATGATGCTTTTTTGATTTTCGTTTTTGCATGAATGTCTTGGTGTGTCTATAAGATTGTTCAAATGATGCATTCTTTTTTGTTTGTTTTCGTTTTTCAAATGTATTTGCTTAATAAAAATCGCATTTGAGTAATAATAAACTCCAGTGGACCTCTCAATTAAGGGGTCTAATCAAACATTGTTGCCAACCTTGTTAGGGGTTAAGGTGATCTTAAGCTGCATACAAGTGTGTATGTCATGCGTTTACCTCATGCTCTTGGTGAGAGTTTTTCCTTCTTGTTGAGTGTAATAAAAGAGGCATCATTTCAAGGTCAATTAAAAAAAATTGTATATATTTTTTAGTTAAGTGTTGTTTACTTGTATTTTTATAAATTTTCTTTTACGTTTAATTTCTAGAAATTCCTTAGTAAACCAAATTTGAAGACGTATACTTATTAGATCCCATATGCACATCCATACTTCCAAACTTTATTTGCATCCTACACATTTTAGAAGTGAAACGACATAGTTTTGATCCCCTTTGCCACTATTCATTTTAAGCACTGTACATGGCCTAGCCCATTATTTATAATCCAGTCCGACTTAGCAGCCCACATATTGTCGGTTTGTCTTTTGCCGTTAGATATTTTCCACCGCCCCCCTTTTTTTTGTCCGATTTCTCTTTCTTTTTCCTTCTAAACCTTCTAGACTTCATATGTGCGCCCTTAGATTTTCATCACCCAGAGTAATCGTCATCGTCAACAGTGATACGAGGTATGTTACATGGTCCTATGTCGCTTCCTTTACAGTAAGTATGTAGGATTTATGTTTTGTATGTTGCTATTAACAATTTAAAACTTTGTTTAGACTCATACACTTGCATGTAATATGACTTCGTATGCAGTGGAACGTCCTACCTTAGGCGTGTATGCCTGTTCGCCTTTCTTTTTGATTTCGTATTTGTGCCCTTATCCTTTGCCATTTGATACATATGTTTTTGCCTTTATTTGTACGCACCATATGTTAGCAGACATAGATTAGAATTCATTGTTATTCTACCTGGAAATACGTGTCTATGTGGTATTGCCCAATAGCCAACAACGTTAGCAATGAAAACTAAAAATAAACCAACCAAAAGGAAACTACCTGTGGATGTGTCCGTGGAATGTGATGAAGGCGCCATGCCAAAAAAACAATGCCTAGATTCTTCAGAAAAATTTTGTGTCAATAGTACAGTTGATACTGCAATTGCTGCCCTTAAACCATCAGTTATAGGCAATAAGCTTGCGTGTTCTGTTACTCATGGGTCACAAGTATCAGCAAATGAAAGTACTATTAAGCTGCAGCCTAAACCATCAACCCATGAGGAATCTGATATCGTAAAGCAATCACGCAAATGTTGGAAACAGTCTACTCCGGCGTCATCCATTGGAAACAGTTCATCAATGTCAATAGCCAATGTAAATTATTCAAATGCATATCCAATAGACCAAGAAGATAGTAGCAGCAATACAAATATTAAGTGTACGCCTACTCGAAAGAATATTGGTCTGAATATAGCAACCAACGGCAATGATCCAACAGCCGGTAAGCATCTTCAAAAGCATATGGTTAGAGTCAAATACGTATGTATCATTCCTAATAATGGAATTTTGTTTATGAAGGTATACATATTGATAACGACGACCCCTATGCTGTTGGCATTCCCAGTGCAAGATGTATGTAACTATTAACCACATACTAATTATTATCGACTTATCACATACACGTGTATCAGTATTCAACATTCATAATGTAAATTTCATTCAGCTATAAAACAACGTCGGTTTCGAAAAAGGAAAAGCCTAGATTCTACAGTTCGATATCAAACACGAAGAGTCAAGCAGCAACTTACTTCTGAAAAGGTTTTATATTCCACTTTGATATACTTTCGACAAAATTTCTTTTTACGTTTTTCATGTTTTTTCACGTTTTTTTCGCGTTTATTCGTGAAAAAGGTTTTTTTTTTGTTTTTTCGTTTTGCACGTTTTTTTGTTGTTGAAATTTGCATGAAAATATCATATGTGATTAAACACTAATTTGAATATTGGTATAAAATCACATATGATTTAACACTGACATCGAATTACATGTTTGTATTAGAATTAAGTATCATATATGATTTAACACTAATATCATATGTGATTTTTTATATGTGATTTATCAGTACTATCTTATGTGATTTAACACTTTTAACATGCATACTTGATTTATGTCATGATCTTCTATTTCTGTTATATACAAAATTTAAATTATATTGATCCTCATGGTATAGTACATGCATGAAAAACGCTATCAAGTCGCTTATTTTAAAGCTTTAAAGTGCGAATACATGTGATTCATGTGGATATATCATGATTGGACACATGCATGCATCAGGTTTAGACGTTATGGTTTCGGATCCCCTCAATTCAGATGCAGCTGCGATATTGAGAGACAATGCCACGGACCAGACATCCAAGTTGTAATCGAGGGAAACTGGAAAACTTATCGTGTATGCATCTCTTTGTGGTTTTGTTCATGTCTTAGCTATAATGTGGTTTAACAACTAGACTATAATGTCGATACATAATTTTGCCAGATGGCAGTGCAAGAATTTTCTGCAAAAGCAACCGTGAAGGATGTTCTTGGATAGTCCTCGGTGAGGGAAAAGTATAGGGTGATCCATACGGATTTTCAGTTAAGCAAGAGTTGATAGCAAAGCTGAAGCAGTGAGTGATCCTATTGGCAAGCTTAGGATATAGGGGGATTTAGTTTGGAATACTCAAGATACCTGACAATGAGATTAATAGAAAAAAAGAGAAGATACGTATGTACAAGAGTTGGCTTTCTACCAAAGAATGCCAGCTTAGCTATGTGTGTGTGATGTTTGAAAATACCCCTGGTCTAGGAAGATGCATTACCATAAATTTTCTTCCAATTTTTTAGTTGATAGATAGATAGTAGAGAAAAGTCTTATGAGGTCATTGATAGTTTTATATTCAACGGGGAAAATGAGTAGTATAATATGGATGTTAAATGAAGATAATCTCTATACGCGACATACTACGTCTTCACTCTACCTCTCCCCGCCTCTTAACCATTCTCCGCCCTAATTCATAAGTGTGTTTTAAATTTTCGCAAAAAAAATATAAAGACATGTTTATCTTGACAATGAAATTACTATGAGGACCAGGCCGACACAATCAAAGGTTGTGTGTTTGCTTTGAAAAAGACGTATTATCACATACGAACCAACTATATGTCACATGTCAAGAATTAAGAAAAGGAGGGGATAGAATATCTATAGATGTTTACACTAAACGACAAGTGAATTAATTAGAATTAAACAACGAACATTGTCTCAAAAAAAGTTTTATGAAACGAAACCTGCCCATATAGATAAATAAATATATTGATATAGATATTTAAATATATGCAAGGTGGACAACAGAAACACAAATAGGAAAAGGAAAAGAGAGCCCAAAGCCCATGCACATAAAATGTCGAAAAGTAAAAAAGTTTTTTAGTATATACTAGCGGGGTACCCGCGTAATGCGGCGGCGGGTACCCGGTAACTAAATATGGTGGCGAGCAAATGTTGTTCATTTCTATATTTTTTCTAACATAACTTTACAAAATAATGATAAATTTTAATTAAAATAACTATTAACCATATCGATACAACTATTTCACATCCAAATAACATAAGGTTCAAATTAAAGAGAGTAACATAAGTAGTTAAAGACATAAATTAAAGATAAACGTTAATGCAAATGAAATGTAATAGACATTGAAAAAGATAACTCGTTAACAATATAATAATCGACTAAAATAACTAAGAACATAATTGTTTACAAAAAATATATTTTTACCTTAACGACTGATGAAGATTTGACTTATCGAATGATGTAAGCTATAATGTTAAAACCCATTGAAGTTATAAATTTTTAGATTAAAATTTTAAAATGGATTATCAATGTCAAACATGTACATATAGTATTCACAAATCAACTTTTTTTATATAAAGTAGAGATACATACTATTAATTAAGTGGTTTCAACATTAAATGTTTGTAATTACCTTGACCTTCAACATTAAGTTAAAGACCATAATTATGGTCATGTAGCCACTATGAATTCATGGAGGAGGTTATGGGATTAATTTTCCGATTAATGCTCATAACTCCTTTTGACCAGGAGTTACAAATGAGCTATTATTAACACGTGTTAGTTAAAAAATGTATACATTAAATTTGATGTGAATTTTAAAATGTTTATGGTGAACATTGAATAATGAATTTATATCTTTCCCAAACAAGAAATGTTTTTGTCCCTTAAAAATTTTAAGACTTCTAAAATATAATCACACGGGTACCCGCCACTGCAACGGCGACGGGTACCCTGTGACTATATTTTGCGACGAACAAATGTTATTTGGTTAAACGTTTTTCTAACAAAAACTATCAAAAAATTAGATCTACAAAATAAAATCTATAGGTCTATAAAAGAATTATAAAAACTAAAGTGCATAACATTTATGTACTAGATAATTAAATTCTCAAATTGTAAAATATAAATCAACATGACTAACAAACCATGTTTATTTTATATAAATCGTCAACTTGGATTTTATAATTTCATAGTATAAAAGTTAAGAACCATTTGAACTTTTATTAAAGCTACATCAATATCTAATAACGTTATAGGTTCATTGATATTTAAATAAATAAATCAAAGAAAATAAAAGAAAAAAGGACAAAACAGTTGGAAATACTAAATTAAATGTGCTACTCTCAATAAAATTTCACTTCGACTACAACTAATGTAACTCAAAGTGTTACTGATGAGAACCTCCCTCAACTTCTTGATTCAAGAGGAGGGTCTCATGTCACAAATGTTCCTGCATTTTACAAGGAGGATTTTACAAGTTGAAAAGTAAGGTTCTTGGTATTCCTAGATGGTCTTGAACCTTACCTTCTGAAAACTTTGGAAGATGGACCATTTGTTCTTATGCCAAGTTTGTCCACTACTAAAAAATCCTTTACCCAAACGTCAAAATCAATGGTCAAATTCTGAGAGTCGTCTTGCTAATTAAGATAAACGATTAAAAAGTATTACAATGTGCTATGGATCGCACAAGTTGAATGACAATGTAAGATTACCCTTTGAACAAGTAAACTTGATCTATGAAACAATTTTACAAGCGAACTTATCTAGACAGCTGACTGAGACAACTGACTTTGTTAAGTTCAAAAGGAGTAAATGTCTAATAACAAATAACAATTAAAGCGATAGCATTTACTCCTTACAACATTTTCTATTTATACTAATACGAGGTTGCGTCCTTAGTGGGGGTAGTTGCAACGTGTCAATAAACTAGTGGAGGACGTACGAGGTATTTAATGCACGTCCCTTCTTGGGAACTACCCGCCCATACTTTAGTGAACAGTTCTGCCAACTGTTCACTACTTTTACCAACTCGTACTTGTGTTCAGGCTTTAAGTCAAATACCTTATTGTCCCGCCAATAAGCTTTATTAACTTATCCCGCCTAAACTCTCAGAGAAGCTTAAGTTCAGCTTGCTCTTCTTCAAAGGGTAATAGGATCCTCAGGGTATTGTCGCCCCTGACTCTCCTCAGACCTTCAGCGTATTCCATCTACATTCCAGCTGATATTCATCCCAGCTGACGAGTATGTATTCAAGTAATCTTTGACTTCCTTGATGATGTCTTTGACTTGAATACGTCTGAAGAGCTCGATGATGCTTTGCACTCAGCGAGTCCTTCTTTACCCGCTGATACCACTCAGCAGGCCCTTTAATACTTAGCTTAATTTTTGTTTAAATCTAGGCGCTGATTACTGGGCTTTGAATCGGGCCAACAATCTCCCCCTATTTGAATACAAATTATGCTAAGTAAAAATTATTGTAAGTGAGTACACAACTTCTTCTTACACATAATTGACAGAAAGATTAACAAAACGAACTTCATTGATTTCATTATCTTTAGCCAAAATTATCTAAGTTCTTTTCTACAATCTTCCTAGTGTGACAAATGAGATTTTAGCAGGTTAGTTAAAGCCTGTATAATTCAGTTTATGTGTGTCATTATGTGTTTTATATGTGTATGAGATGGAAGTACATGAGTGATGAATCATGGTACTTGTGGAAATGAAATCATTTGAAAGCTTTGCGTAGTTTCAAATGTCGTGTACGTAATATTCTGTGTACGTACTATGTATATGTAATTCATATTATATATATTAGTTTAGTATTTTATAGATTGTAGAGTACTTTTTATTTTTAAAAATAGTTAGAATCGAAGGTTAGTTTGAAAACTAGTTAGAAAATTCAAGGTTTAGCAAAATAATTAAAGTTTTTACTTAGAATTAAAGTAAATGTATAATAAATAAATAAAAGCAAAAAAATATAATTAAAAGGGTGGTTGTGTGGATCGGCCGAACAAGGGAAGAAAAAAAAGGGGAAAAAATCCTAGTTTGATTACAACTTGTTTTTGGTAATTATCTTTTCATAAGCCTATAAATACAAATCATAACTTAATCAAAATCATTTTTTTTCTCCTCTTCTCTCTCCTTGGCCGGTTGAACAACATAAAGAACAAAGGAAAACCCAAAAATTTTTAGGGTTTTGATTTTCAAGAGTTAAGGTAATGTTTTCTAAATCCTTTTTAAATTCAATTGATTTTATTTAACGTAACAATCATTAAAGATGGATTAGGTTATTGTAAATAATCTGTAATTAAGAGGTTTTGATCGTCAAAAATCTTTTTAGGGTAAATAAGTAGGGTTATGGGTAAGTTAATTAGGGTTAATTATGCTAAATTCAGAATAAAAATTTGGGCAGAATTTTAGGTCATCTTGCGAGAGCCATATCTCGGTCATACGGATAGCTTTTGTTAGCCTTGAATAAATTAAGTCCAACAAGAATGTTATCGGTCTTATAAAGTCAAACTAGGTCTTGTATTGCAATAGGCT
>BQNB010047951.1:0-42824 GCA_026074375.1 Tanacetum coccineum
ATATATTTGTCAAATGATCTCCATGTTATTTTGATCCACCTCAAATCGGGTCATTAGTTAGATTGTATATCGAGCATGTAAAAGCTCAAGTGTAGGGGTACGTGTTATAAACCCCCATGTTGTATTACTTTATCAAAAAAAAAGAGAAAAGAAAAAGAAATAGATTGGTGTAGAGTTTTGTAGAGTTTGTACATCTTCGTCCAAGTCTTGGCTTAGCAACCAAACTAGCGTGTATTCATCAAAATAATTAGCTAACCCTTCCACTCCAAATTCACCCAAAGCCACCCAAATGTATCACATCCGTTTCCGTTTCCATTATATGTTATCTTACACCTACACCCCCACAACCCTTTAAAATCATCTTAGATAGTAATGAATATCCTTTACCAAGCCTATAGTAATTTATATGCTATGACAGGTAATGAGTGTTGAATTTTCCGTTTCCCCCATATGTTATAATTCATTATACACTCGAGAGAAAGAGAGAATCCCAAACACTTATGTGAGGTGCTAGTATGTATTTTCCGTGCTTTTAATTACGAGGTCTAGAAGGTTGTGTTGTAGGATGTTTTTAAAGAGTAGGTAAAATGACCTCTCATATTGTTATTGTCTAGGTAGAAAAGCCCATTTGCTTGAGGACAAGCAAATCCCAAGTGTAGGGGTATTTGATGAGGTGTCATTTTATACACTTTTTCGAGGCCATTTAACCCCTAATATCGTGTATTTATGCCCAAAATAGGTACTTAATCGTTCCTTTTTAGGTATTTCTCATTTGGATGACATTTGGATGAATTACACGTGACTTGGGCTCATTTGGAGAAGAAACGGACGAGATTACAAACCAACACCAAGACTCTTGAAGATTTGTGCTCACAGAGCCTGGAGACGGCGTCACACATCATACACGACGCCGTCACACCTCATCTAGTGACGGCGTCACACATTTCAAGACGGCGTCAGCCCGCACCGACTCAAATGCAGATCTAGAAGATTCACTTTCACGACGGCGTCACGACTAAAACGCGACGCCGTCGCATCGATTTTCTTATATATACAAACCCGAATTTAGGGTTTTGAGTGTGTAACTTTAGAATAAAAAGAGGGTACGAACCCTAGTTCGTTTAGCAGCCATAGAAGACGATTTTAGGGCTTAAAAACCCTATTGTAACTCTTCCAATTCATGTTTTAATCAAGTAAGACTTACTTTATCATTCAATATGTCTATGTGTTGTGTGATTAATTGTTCTTGCTTTATTCTTAACTTTTAGGCTTAAACGATTATTGTGTTTATTTATGATTTATATGAAACCTAGAATGTAGATCTTAGTGATGTTGCTTCTTGTGATAGATGTGCACGTTAGGCTCTAAAAAACCAGCTTTCTGTCTATAATTGTTGTTGATATGTCTAGGGAAACGTAATTGTGTAGAAAGGATACCGGTGGTAACAGTCTTCATACTACCTTACCCTGATTCCGGTTGATCCCTCTTAGGTTATTTCACATGCATTCAATATGTATCATAGGGGCCTTGTTATTTAGTTTCATAATTCCATTACTTGTGCGTTGCCCTAAGAGCGTATTGCGTAGACGGCGTTTTTGTGTAATTTGTCCATACTTTAGGAAATACCTACACAGATCATCACAAGTGTGACAAGGCAACAACATCAGGAGAAACAATCTAGGGAGTAATACATGATTAAATAGGCACAATCTTTTATCTCATTGTTATCACTTTTAGTTTAGATTATTATTTAGTTTAAATAGCTAAAACCAAACCGCTATCTCCAATATATGATTTTACTTGCTTTCATAAAATACAAGAACACAAAAAGATATCATTCCTTCAACCCTTAGAATTCAGTTAGACGTGATCAACGTCTTCCCAACCTATTCCTGAGTGAGTGATATAAAACCCGAGTTTTGCCTATACTAGACTACAACGATTAGGTGCACTGCCTAGGGAGTTGTAAAATTTTTCGTGTAGAAGTCCTATGACGACCGCACATCATTATTCATAACATACCACATACTTAAAAAACATAAATATTCAAAGCCCACTTTATTATAAACAACATTAGTTGTACGGTTGATAGTTTCAATCGTTATCACATCAAAATAAATGTAACAATAAGAAACATAAAACTACCAAATGATCATTTCATCCAATGTAACAAACTTCCTCATATAGCTCCAGTGACAAGTTTGTGAATAAAATAAAAACAAAGCGTTGAAATTAGTATCCAAGATGAACGCAACAAAGATCATACAATATATGTTTGTAGTATCAGTTGTGAATAGAATAGCTAGATGCGCGTTAGGTGAAACTTAAACCATTGTGTCTTTTGGTCTTGTACATCATGGGGCATATGTGTGGGCTTTGTTAGATGTTGCTTTAATTATCTTTTTAATATAATTTATTTCTATCAAAAAAATTGTTAATATTGTAGACAACTCGAAATGAAAAGCCATATATAATGGGTGAGTCCTTTGTAAGGGTCGCAAGTCAATACAAAATCTATCTTGAAGCCCGACCACAAACAATATTGAATATATAAAGACATCAATTTTGGCATACCATTAATGATTTCCATCAAAGGGATCTTAAAAATGGAATGGGCTAGGGAATTACCCTTAAACAATGTTGGTTGTTTTTTCTTTCTCAAACGGTTTGAATTCAAACATTTAGCTAAAAGGAAAAAAACTCTAACCTGTTGAAACTTAAAAATCATCCAAAACTCTAGTCTATTTATAATGCATACAACCTCCTAAATCGCTTTAGTAATAGTGTTTCTTTGTAACTATTACTAACCCATTAGTTGTTCATTACTTTAAAAAAACAAAGACTTAGTTAAAAGTGTGTGGGTCACTCGTCGAGCCCTTTTCAAACCATACTAAAATGACCCATTTTGACCCGTACCTAACTAGCTCATCTTGTCACCTCTAAAATATCTCATTAACATCAAAGAGCTATGACTTTAGTAATTTATACAATCTTTTCATTTCTTTAAGCCAAGTAAATTAAGCCCGCATCATCATTTTTTTAAATTTTGACACCACCAAAATGAAATCTATAAGACCAACCGATTAAAAGCTTAAGTGTATGCGTATTCTCTTATCGGAGGAACTGATTGAGTTACAAATATAAGAGATTACAAGTGAAAACTGTACTCTAATCTTCTTGGTACGTCAAGTTGTAATGGCCTTTAGGGTCTCTTCTGCCATACACTTCGAGAGGCGTGTTCATGAAAACCTGCTAGAATTAAAATAAAATTTAATTTCTTTCCCTAAACAGACACATACACACGCACACAGATTCAAAAAAGAAAAACACAAAGAAAAGAACCATTGCCTCAATAAAATTGTCATATGTGAGCATTGCACGACATGCATCACGATCCTTTCTATAAGGAGATATCAGACTTGGCTATACATATTGAGCCAACATCTGCAAAAAGCTTTGCTACTTCTAATATTATTATAATTTATGTCCTATTCAGATCAACCATAATTATGATTATCCCATCTCTTTAAGTGCCTAGCAAAATTATTAAATTGTTGATAATAGGGAACCTTCAAACTGGTATGACATTGGTTCAATTTGAAGGAATATACTTACCAACATGGCGAATTTTTTTATTTCTATCCTCGGGTGAGAACGCAAGATTCTTATATAATCTGTGACAACCCGAGAATTTCCATTCAAAAAGTTAGCCGTTTCCGTGTAGTAATTTGAATTTTTAAATGTTTCATTTAGCTTTACCGTTTAACCGGGAAGTTGTTTCGTTGTTATCTGACAATCGTCTCCGGGAGCGAACCGGTACACCAAACGTTGTAGTATTTTGGCAATATCCGCGTTTTTATGTTTTTAAGCAATATTTAAAGTTTCGTAATTTTTCTAGTTACCGTTACTCGTTTCATTACTTACGTGCTTCATATTTAATTTATACTTATACATGTGCATGCAAAGTCTTGGAAATTAATTCACAAAGAGCACTAGTGATCCTAGAAAGTGGGAAAAATTATTTTTGGTCCCCTCCTTGGCTTGTCATAACCGGTTGCATGTATACATTGATAGATAGGATCCATTTTGAATTTTTGCTACAAGTTAACAAGTCTAACTAACATCCTACAATATGGCTTGCACCATGTCCTTGCTAAACTCTCATTTGTAGATCAAAATGGTCCCCTTTGGTTCCTTTGTCTTGAGCTTGGCACACACACACACACTAGTAGTGTGTGAAGTAAACATCTTGATATATATACTCCATTTTATGATCATTTGTTCATTCCATACACACAATTAAACTTTATTATCTTTCTTTCTTTCCTCTCTTTGCCGACACCAACCACTTCACCAAATCCATTTGTTTTTAAGTTTTGATCATCCACTTGAAGATATATTCGTTCGTGTTGATTTGTTAGTTCATCCGGGTAATTGTAAAACCATACGTTGGGTTGTTCTTTGATTTCTAACCAACTTCGTCGTGTTTTTTGTAAGTCATATGTATTGTTTTCTAAATAAGTTGTACTTTTGCATTCCGGTATAACATCCGAAACAAGGTGTACAAAGCGGATCGTTCGTGGAACTCTTTTTATCTAAATTTTCTATAAAACTACAAGTCTCAATGTTTATTATTTTTCTTTATCAATGGAAAGAAAATAAAAAAGGAGTGTATTTTGATTTAAAAGTTCATTATGAATATGTTGATATAAATATTGCTCTTGTACGGCCTATATCGCTTATTAAAGATTTTATCGTATGATGAGTTAAAATATCGTTGGCGAAAAGATTCTAAGTAGATGTTGGATTGTTGTAAGCTGTAAGGTTAATGTCGAAGAAGTTTAGGTTTTAGAAGGACTTGTTTGCAATATTTGAGGTTTGTTTATCGGATATACATGCGAGTCAATAAAAAGATTGCACTTTGTGTAAAATAGCTAGTTTCACGAGTCGAGACTTGACAAACATGACAAGTCTTATATTATTTTAGAAAGTCATGCGAAATTTCGTAAAACTTTATTAAAATGCGTCGAAAAAACTATACGTTTATTATCCAAAACTTATGATAAAATGTAGAAAACGTAAGGTCGAGTTTTAGGTCAAAATTTTAGTTATCGAGTCACGTTGAGTGTCGGGACTAAAAGACGAACTACCACTAAAAGACGAAATACACTAAAAGATAAAAAGATGAAATGTATAAAAGACAATTACACTAAAAGAACGAAACTACACTAAAAGACGAAGAAATGTACTAAAAGGACAAAATACACTAAAAGATGAAACACAACTACAAGGGGGGGGACGTAATACCACTATAGTCGAAATACATCAAAAGATACAAATACACTAACTAAAAGACCAAATAACTAAAAGACGATATATACTAAAAGACTAAATACACTAAAGGACGAAATATTTTCTAGATGTTTTGAAGTGTTGAGATGTCAAATTATAACATTTCGAAAGTACGTTATAAAAAAAGGGTACGCGGGTCTACTTGTGTTGGTAGATGATCAGTTCTTGCTGTTTAGCGTTATTCGTTGTGTACATCAGTCTTAAACGACGATATATGCATAGGTTGTCGCTTGAACCGTGAGATTCATTTTCATTTGATTGATTCCTTTTAATCCATTAGCCGTTATAAGCGTGTGTTTCATAGCCCCAACTTTTTACTCGTTTGAATAATTGTTTTATAACTTGGGGTTGAGAAACTTTGCTTGCTTTTAAACTGGGACACAAGTATTTGCGTGAGATTTTCCCTGTTTACGTGTTGTAAGTCGCGTTTAGGACAATATGCCCCATCTTATCTGAACGTCAATTCTCTTGACTGGAGGGATTTTACCGGTCGAGCGGAGCGAGTGTTATAAATAGATCTATTGGGGACAATATTCCCTTACCGGGTGATGAAACGATCACTACACGGGGTGCCGATAACGGAAATATACCATGTCGAACTTAAGAAGTTGTCTTGGTCAGTTACATCGGGGAGGGGTTGTTTCAACCTCGCAATATTACTATGCTGTATAAAGTTATTTAGCTTCGGTGTCATGAGTTTTAGGTAACGTAAATACTTTTATGTGAAGCTTGTATCTGTTATAAATGTCGCATAGTGTTGATATCTTGTGTCCACTATCATTAACGTTTAAACTAAACCTTTGAATTAAATCAACTTTATGTTGAAGTTTTTTTAAGCATGTTTATTGTATCAGGAGATTAGCATGGGATGTTGTTGATAGACTTATGTGCAAGTTATGCCCGTACCGGTTTACCAGAAATTTATCTATGTCTTTAAATACCGTTGTTGAATTTATTTAAGCTTCCGCATTTAAACTTTGAATCTTTTAAATTTAATCGATGTAAAACTTATTATTATTATTTTCAATCTATGCAACGGTGTTTATTTTCAAAACGTACCCTTAGAGGTCGTTCTTTATGCTTTGTACTTGAGATGTCAATCAAGTCACGCCTCCGGACACATGTTCCGTCCAGGCCCCATCTGGGGGTATGACATAATCCATGCCTGAAATTGTCACCATCAAGAACGTATGACAATTTTCACCTGGAGTGCAGTTCTATATTCAATGAACATGCAAGTGTACGTTTGCCTAAAAAATTAATTACAAAGTTGCCAATAGATAAATTGTAGCCTTAAAAATGCATAACATTGGTGCACACAGACAAACATTGTAAGTAAAAAGTGTGTTTCATGTCGTAAAGGGGGTGTTTGGATTTTCATTTTGAAACTGACTATGTTTGGACAAACAATGTTTTGCTTTTGATCATCCTTATAAAGGGTGAACAAATTAGTTTCAAGCTGTTGCATTAGAAGTACTTAATAAACTATTTTTAACCGAACTTTAGAGACTTTTACTCATATCGTGCAAGGCATATATGATATATACTTTTTCACAAGAATGTCCTTTTCTCGTCAATGCATGGGTCATTTTTTCTTACATGCCATATGTTCAGCCAAAAAATGTAAAAAGGACACCCGTCATCTTTGATTGATATGTTGTCACCGTGCAAAACAGATTAACTTGATTAATCCCCTTCAATCATTCAAGATATATAGAGGCAGACTTTATCAACATGATATAAATGGTTGATTCAAGATATCTTATATCAAACGAATAACATAAACACTACTTTATAAGGAAACCGGTCAAATGAAATAGTTTGAAAATTGGCAAAATGGTTTTTTAAATACATAAAACCTCCTAAATCCTTATAGTGAAGTGTGCGTTATTATTCAAATAATAGCCTTCAAAATCATAATAAAAAAACTAATCATCATTTATATAAAATGATAGTATTAAGTTATAAGTAAACACTGTTTCGGCTCAAGCCCGGTTCGTTTTAGACAGTACTGGAAGTTAACAGCATTGACCCGTTACACAACAACCAGAAACACACATTATGCCACCTTTAACTCCTACCATCTTCTAAATTCAGTAAATGTACATCTGCTATTCTTATTGTACTATAGTTGGACAAAAATAGATAAACATGTTAACTTACTCTAAGGCAAGAGTTTTCATAAATAGTTGAGGAATTTCAAAGCTCATCATGACCTTGAGGTTGTTTCTTGTTTACCAATTCTAGATTATCTTGTAGTTACTGAAACGTTTAATAGACCACCTAAATACCATTAAAAGGTCAAATAGAGGGGGGGGAAGTTTAAATTGGTGAAATTTATGTATGTACCTTGAGTCTTCCTTCTTGGCGAAGGGATAGAGTTGCTAACAATGCAGTATATCTACAACAACAACAAAAAGTTTCAGAATCTCCACATGTTGAGAGCATAGTACACGCACATATCTACAAAATGTACCTTTCTAGGAATGTGCCATGCAATTAATGGCTTTTTTGTATATGAATGTTAAGCACCATCTAATTGTATCACCTCTATGCCATTAGGGCCGACTGTTCTCCTATAACCCTCAAACGGTTTGACTTGTGCAGAAAAGTAAGTGCTTGTAAATACCATATATAATCTATTTACGAGTCTGCAGTAACATATATATGATGATGAGAATGGGTGGAAAACAAAAAATAGTACTTGAATTGGTGCCCGAGGCATGACGTTCCAACCCATCGATACGACTACCTGCAATGGTAGCACCTATGTGCTAATTCCTACATGGTTAGTAATTTTACACCAACTCATTATATCTTTAAAGTTCAAAGCCATTGGAATTGAAATGAAGCTTGGTTTGGTTGTAGATGTAAAACATCAAACTCGTAAGCCATACCATGGTACTATATAAGCAAAAGGTGAAGCAGTAATTGAATCAAAATCAGGTCCATACAATGTTGCTGACACACTGCGATCTAAAAAGCAGATAGATAGTTTTAAGTAATCCCATACACCCCCCAAGAACAGCCTAAATGATGTTCCATATAATATCAATGCAGGATCATAAAAATTGTTTTGCCTGATTGCCTAATGAATCGGGAAATGGTAAATTCATAGAAAATAAATATGATAAGCATTAAAAGTCAAAAATACTTTCATTGGAGATTATTATCAAACACTTGGTGCTCATATAAGTTAGATTCCTTATTCGTAAATCTATTTTCAAGTTTCAATTTCCAGTTTCATATGACTTTTGATTATTGAGAAATGAAAATGAAAATATAAATCAAATTTGACAATCACTGTAAGTAATCCATTTACCTTCAATATTGATGCCAAATCATAATGAGAATTAGTGTGGTGATGAAGATGAAGATGAAGATTATGGTTTTGAAATCATCTGATTTGGTTGATATGATTTTCAAAATCAAAATTAAAACAGAATGAATGATGATAATTTTGGATGGGATTTCAAAGAAGTCAGAGATATTCGTTTGAAATTGTAACTGACCATTGAATGAGGTCGAACTTGTAGCAAGGATTTTAGGAAAGTGCTAAATGTCCTAAATACCCTTGATTTGTTCATTGTGAATGTCTAGTTGGATTTTTATTCCTAAACTACCCTTTGAGTCATCATTTCCAGTCAGCATTAAGTTGCCATGTCACCATGTCTAGTCATTATAAAATATTTCATGCTTTGCCCCATATATAGGTAAAAATTTATTTTCAGTGGGAGACCACAGGTGTATTTCCTGACCTTATCGAGCACTACAAGAAGAGTCATCTGAAAAGTGGAAAGTAGGTCAAAGAAGTTTTTGAAACCAGATACGTAAGTAATTCATTATGAGATTTAGCCCAAATATGCACACGTTTGATTTGGTATCTAAATGCTACTTTTCTTTCGTTTGGTTTATTTTCATTAACATAAGCCAAGAATGCTTCACATCCCGAGTTCATACATCTAGTTTCCTTTAAGAGTGAAATCAAGCCTATATGTTGTTGACAACATACCTCACACCACATCAGGGTTTTCTTTTGCCTTAGTAAGACTCATATGAAATTCACGTCCACGACCCTTGGGTATTTCCTACTTCTTTCCTTCTTGACCTCCTTTTTGCAGCTTAGGAAAGTATGTACGAAGGTGCTCAGTAGATCCATATTCGTAACAACTAGTCTCTATGCCATTGCAATCTTTAGGTTGGTGTCCCAATTTCTCACATTTAAAGCAGTTATTACTCCCCGCCAAACACTTTCCTGAAAGAGGCTTATGACAGATTTGGCAGTTCTATCTTTTTCCTTCATTCGGGTTCGACTTTCCCTTTTTAGCGCTACTACTAGATCCGTCTTGCTTGTGTAGCAAGAATGTATTGGTTTGTTAATATGCAGATGGTCTCTACTGATTTGGTATTTAAATGCTAGTATGTAAAGGGGTGTTTGGATCCTGGTTTAATGCGCAGCTTAAATGTCATGGCTCTTTTTCCTCTATAAAATAAGCATAACAATATTTCTGTCAAACTTTGAGGTTATTAAATGAAACCCAACTTTTGTTTAGACCAGAACATGGTCCACAAATACCATTTAGTTCATATGGAATTTAACTGTAACAAAAAGTATACTTAGAGCATTTTGTGACTTTAATTCCTTATTTTGTGACTACAGAACTAGATGCTAAAGCTGAGAGCGAGTCAAGAGGGTTTACCAGAGCGGATGACCGATGATGGAATTATGGACAAAGTCTTAGGATCAAGCCGAGCTTTTAAACCGGGACGAGGTAGGAAGCTGCCGAACAGTGCTTTGTCTTCTTCCGTATGCTCCTACCCCGCTCCCCCACAATCGGCATCCCAAGCTGCATTAAGGAGGTTTGTGGAGGCGCATAACGAGCAAATGAAAGATATGCATTCACAATTAGCGGATAAAAACATCGAGCTACGATTGCCCGCTCCTCTCGACCCCAACGACTTTATGGATGATGCTAGTGATGAAAGTGATGAAGGCGATGCTCATGAAGATGCTGCCGACCCCGGAGATGAGTAGGTGCCGACCCCGGATATGATTAGGTCAGGTTGTACTTTGTTTAGTTAAACATTGTGGTTGAACGTTGTCTTTTGAACAATTTATTTTTATGTTGTTGAACTACTTTGAACTTTATGGAGTGTTATTGTTTTGTTTGAAAAATTGGTGAAAATCTGGAAAAATGGGTCAAAAAACCTGGAAAAATGCCGTAAAACAGCCCGGTTGTTTTAGCCGACAGCTACTTTTAGGGACAACTTGTTGTCCCTAAAAACTGCTTTAAAAATATGTTGACAAAACCTTTAGGGACTACTCATAGTCACTATATCTTTTGACTTTCATTGACCATTTAAAAAAAATGAATTGTAGTCCCTAAAAGCTCATGTTGGGACTATGGTTGTGTTTGGTTAAGGGCTTATGGGGGCTTGGGCTTTTAAAATAAGCCGGCTTATAAAATAACTCCCGTTTGTCACGCGGACTTATGAAAGGGCTTTTAAAATAAGTCGGCTTATAAAATAAACCTCATAATAGGGGCATAAAAACTTTAGCCCGAGGCTTTTGAACCATAAATTACTTATATACCCACAAAAATATCTAACATATACAAAAAATTTATTTAATTATGTCTTTTTTAGTAATTTTATAATAATAAGCCCAGCCCCAGCCCATTTGCCAAACAACTTTAAAAAAATACAATTTTAATTTTGGCTTATAATATAAGCCTCAGCCCCAGCCCCAACACAAGCCCCAACCCCAGCCCCAGCCCATTTCGCCAAACATACCCTATGTGTAGTCCTTAAAAGGGGATCCCTAAAGGTTTTGGCAAAATATGTAGTGACTAAATGTAGTCCCTAAAGATGTTGTCACAACAAAAAAAGCCACGTGGCTAGTCAACGCAGTAGTCCCTATAACTAAATTTTGTAGTCCCGACAACTTATAGGGACGGAGCAGCAGGGACTACGCTAATAGGGACTACATGTAGTCCCTAAAAACCTTTAGGGATTACAATCGGGCCTTTTAGGGACTACAACCGTAGTCCTTAAAAGCCATTTTTCTTGTGGTGTATATTTCCAAGTTCCTTTCAAGACCTTCTCGAGATCGCGTACATATATTTTGGTCTGAGATAACTCTGCAGGTATCTACTTTATCATGCATGGTTGATGGTAATACGGAGTAATAATTTGAAGTTTTTAACGTACGTGCATGCGTGAGTTAATTGCGTGCGTCTAAATTATAAATGCTCATATCTTGAAAGTATACAATATAATCGTATAGAAATAATAGATATGTAGATGTTATGCAAGAGTATGCATGCAATATAATCAAGTTCTTATTTTTTTCTAAATTTTTTCTGAGATGAAGATTAATTTTGATTTATTGTTGAAGAGTTTTGCTACACTCTGCCCACTGGGTAGAGTTTAAGGTGTAATTAATAAATATAAACTTTCCTAATTTATGAGAAAATGCATTAAATACACATTAAATAAACTTGTAAATTACTATAATTGATCAGAAAATGCATTAAATACACATTAAATGAATTTAAACATTCCTTTTATAAAAAGATTAATCCAGTGGGCAGAGATTAGCAAAACCCATTGTTGAATACAGAAAATTATTAAACATGTTAAGTAGATTTGTTTGTTTCAAATTTAATCTAGAAATATAATCTAACATATAGCCTCACAAAGGTTATATGTTAGAAAATGGATTTTGTAACGTGTTATCATTATTAGAAAATGGATTTTGTAATCATACTATTTAAATGTCAATCATATCAACTCAGAAATATCAATTTATAAGATTTTGTGTGAAAATGTTTTTGTACCACGTTCTCCATTTGAGTTTATGTATGATCTAAAACATGTTTTCAATTTTTTACTTCATTTTTGGCATCATTTTAGAAAATGACATTTTTTCTTAGTTCAATCGTTAATTGGTTTTTCATATAATACTATATATTAGAATTCTATACACTGATGTTTTGTATATAAGACTATTAATTGTAATCTTTTATATAATAAAAGAATTACATCATTTCAGAGTTTTCTATCAAATTGAATCTTATGAATTAAAAAATTGCACCAATCAAAACTTTTGATTTTGACACATAAGCAAAACCGCACGATCTGATTGGTTGATAAAAAGTCAAAATTAAATTCAGTTTGGTCAAAATTGACAAAAAAACGTGTAGAAGGAAAAAACTATCAAAAAATATATGTGTCAAAAATATGATAAAGAAAACTTCTTAAAAGCGGGACTGATTTTATTTAAACTTCAAGGGCCAAAAGTTGCATGTTATCTAACTTCCAATACATAAACTTCAAAAGACTAAGGGTCAAATATGAACTTTTGAAAGAGATCAAATTTCAACCCAAATAAGTTTGAAGAACAAATGTTTAGGTTTTAAATCACCTGACATAACAATCGCATCCATCTTCTATAACCTGAATTAAACCCTACCTTCCTAAAACCCCTAAATCAAAACGATTAGAGAACCAAAATCGAATACTAAAATCTAAGTATTTGTATTTATAGTCAAACAAACGGAAAAAATCGATTCAAGGTACGATTTTGGATTGTATTTTTTTTATTTTCTTTGATAGTTGGATTAATTAAACTTTTATCATAAATTTGTCAATGTTGTTCAAGATAAGCTTAAAAACGTATTAATCACTGAGATTAGGTTTAAGTTTTTTTTATCATCTTTTGGTGTTGTTTAGTTGATAAAGTTGTGTTTTATCTGTTAAATTTCACCGTGTTTTGTTGAAGTTTTGCTTAACTGTTGGTGAATCATTAAAATTTAAAAAAAAGATGATGGAAAAGAATTTTTTTATATTTTATGATGAAAAAATGAGTGCTAATAAATGGTTACATTTGGTCTATTACAAATTTGGGTCTATATAGAGACATTTTGGCTATTATTTTTATATGTACACTTCTATTTCAATAACATCGGTCCCCCATCACAACATCCAAATTAACCTCTTTACCCTTTTAGTAGCTTAAACATATATTGTTTGTTGGATGAATAAGTTGAGTCTTTTGAATATTTTTTAGACACGTCCCTGAATTGAAGGAAAATAATCACTTTTAAAAAAAAAAGTATTAATTATTTATACTAAAGGTTTAAAAATGTAAGATAACACACTTCACTTCCCAAACAAAACAATACAAGTTAAAAACTTGATTTATTATACGTTTTATAAACTTAACAAATTTTGGGTAATTTTAAGAGATGTTGAATAAAATATGGAGTAAAAAGGTATTTCTCACTTGTATCTACATTTCTTACAAGTCTAAGAAATATATTTACGGTTCACTAATATGATAAGTAAAACAATAATTGTTATGAGAAAAAACATGAATGATTGACCATATCTAATAATATTTGTATTATAATTGTTATCATGTAGAATACTCCATCATGTATCTATATATTACATACCTCCATTGAATTGAAACACAATCTGTATTCACTCCAATTATTGTTGTTAATGTTTATTAACCCTTTTGTTACTGTTTATTTTTCTTTACTTTATTGTTTTACAACACGTTATCAGCACGCTCTAATAAATATATTGATTGCATCAAGAACCAGAGCACGAAAGCTTTATCGATAATGGCGATCCAAAAACTAAGGGAATAGACATACGTTCGAGTTTCAGGTTTGAAAATCACATATTACTTCACGAGGTGATAAACTAAAAAAAAAAGACCTATATAAATTAGTTACAACCAAACCTACCCAAATAAATGTCCAGTTATAGACATAACTTGAGTCTTACTTTGTCAACTTTGACCTACAAAAGTATAGTATATTGTTACATAAAACATGATAAAAATTATACAACCAAAGAAAAATTCATATAAAAACCCTCATCATACATATATTATGCATCAAATATTAAATAGCACAAGCAAAAATATTTAAAGGTACAAAGTTGAGAGAGAAAATACTTAGAAAGTCAAAAGTCCCTCTATAGAAAGATGATTTAATTCTCGTCGCGATAGTGTATTTTTTGTCGTTTGACGATTTACCGTTTGCAAGATATTTCATTTAAAAAAAAAGGTGGAAAGTGGAGTTTTTTAATTTGATGAAAAATGAATGGCTAGGATGTGTTCTTTTGTTCTTTGAGACGATATTGTTCTATCATGATCTCACCTCTTAGTAACTAAACATATCTTGTTTGTTGGATGATGAAATTGAGTCTTTGAATTTTAACACGTCCATATTTTAAGGAATATAATCACTTTTTAAAAAAAAAGTTTAATTTTTTTATACTGATAGGTTTAATATTGTATGTTTACACTTCACTTCCTAACAAAAAAATTCATGTTAAAACTTGATTTATTATACGTTTTATAAACTTATTAAATTTTGGGTAATTTTAAGAGATGTTGAATAAAATATGGAGTAAAAAGGTATTTCTCACTTGTATCTACATTTGTTACAAGTCTAAGAAATATATTTACGGTTCACTAATATGATAAGTAACAATATATTGTTATGGATAAATATGGAATGGATGTCCATATATTTTAATATTGGTAGTTATAATTGTATTATGTAGAATACTCCATCTTGTATCTATATATACATACCTCCATTGAATAACACAATTCTGTATTCTCTCTATCTTCTTGTTACTGTTTATTGTTCTTTACTTTATTGTTTTACAATACGTTATCAGCACGCTCTAATAAATATATTGATTGGATCAAGAACCGGAGCACGAAAGCTTTATCGATAATGGCGATCCAAAAACTAAGGGAATAGACATATGTTCGAGTTTCAGGTTTGAAAATCACATATTACTTCACGAGGTGAGTAAACGTTAAAACCTTTTTATTAGTTATATGCTAGAACTGTTTCATTGTTTTTTTTTTGTGGTTCTTAACTTCCATCAAAGACTTTGATAAATCAAAAACATTAATATTTTTAATCATATAGTGACTAGCAAATTAATAGTGGTCCTATTTAATGATTTAAGATGAATCAGAAAATTTATTATCTAATTGTTAACTAAAAAGTGGTTATACTATTCATGTATGGTACTCTATTGATTATTGGGTTTAATGGAATCGCGGAAATCAAAATAAAAATTTAAGATCTAATTTAAAACTTAAGATTGTAACCCACCGAGTTATGATTTGTTTTAGCTTCTAGAGTAATAATGTACTGCAAGTTTTCTCAGAAAAACATGAGAATACGATCATTAAATTTATATGCATACTATATATGACGAATCAATACAAATGGAATGCAACTTAGATGGATGGAATCATAAATTAGCCATTTAAAGGCCTGGTCAATGAAGTATACTAGTGGTTATCGAGCAAATTCATATAGTATTACATGTATCATTCGTTGATGGTAATCTGTAATTTACAAAGAACGCAAAATGTTCTAATTTGATTACATAAAAATAATTAAATAATATAACATTGTGTTATTTTTTAATATAGAATCCTCAAGATCTATTAAAACGACAAGATATCATAAACTCATGTTATGATTATTATGTCTTGATTATGCTTATATTATTTGCCTCTCATGCTACTGATTTGGTCACATTGTATTCAGTCGTGATTTGAACTTTATTTACTTCATTCATGAAGCGGGTTGCGATATCACTAAGATTTTAATACTTACATTTATGTTTGCACTCCCAAGTTTATGTGATTTAATCATAATTGATTCAAGGTTTGCTAGTGCACATGCATAAGTATTATTAATTTTATTATGTGACGGATAAAACATGGGTGAGCTATAATGGTTTGTTGATATGTTTGCGATTGATGTTTTTGCATATAATATTTTGTCATGATTTACATTTCTCTGTTTCTATGTTTCATGTTTGATTATTAGTTGGAAAGTATTTAACATCAATATCTTGATTAAAGTTTGTTAATATTAAATGACGTATAACCTGTGGCGTCTAGTTTTGCATAATTTTTTTATTATGACAACGACACTTTCGATAAAACCATGCATTACTCTATTCAATAATCAACGTGATTATTCATTTTATAGTAGTAATCGTTAGTACCTGTTTAGGTCTTTAATGTGCATACATATATATTATTTAATACTCGGCACAAGTTGATAACATAGGAAAATTTAGTGATAATATTATCAATCGCAACTTATCATGTATTTCTAATGGGCTAATGTTTATACATAACATATGTTGATACAAAAGATTGGCTGGGTCTAACTTGATCCGAATAGATGGCTATTCGGGTGTAGAGTACCTTGTTCTTGTACCAAGTGAATTTATTGAGGAACCCTGCACAAGGAAACAAACGCCGTTAATCTTATCGTGGGAGCGGATCCCACGATTGGACTCCGGCGTGAGAGTAAGTATATGGCTTGGAGAGTAATCGTATGTATTTAGGGTTTATGAGATACCTGTATTGATGAGAATTGTGTTCCTTTTATAGACCGAGTACCCTTTAGGGTTTCCGTGACTTTCGGCCCAAGATACGGCCGGTATTGTCGGAACTCATGGTTATCCTTGTTGGTTTAAATAAGGGGAGCATATCTTCTTATTTAATTAGGTTATCCTTTTCCCGAAGATAACTTTGGAGAAACGCCGCGGTCACGGTTGTTATACCGTTGGCAGCGACCCGTAGGTCTTAGAGGCCGTGACCGTGAAGCATGGATCACAGGCCCATTAGTAGCTAGAGTCCATTAGTATGATTGGGCCGGGTCGGCCCCTACTATACGTCATCATGTCCCCCCAGTCTAGGAGACGTGGTCGTGGTGCGGACCACGGTCACGTCTACTAGACTAAATGCCCAGAACCATCGAACCCAATGCGAGCCCTCCTCAAAAACTGTGTCTAAAAAAACAAAAACGGTTGTGTTATGATTAGTGGGGCCCGAATTGCTTCAACTTCCCACCAATCCCTAACCGTCGATGAAGCTGAGTGGAATACACGTGGCGAGCATCCAACGGGCACGATATGCGAGGACACAATATAAATAGGAGCACTTATCACTGTTCCCCCTTTTCTACAGTTTCTAAGACAAATTATCATTTACACACCCAACCGCCTAAGATATTGAAACCCACGGAGTCTCCAATTTGCAGGTTAGTACCACACGATTTTGTTGTATAACTGAATTAAAATGGGTAGGGACACGATCCAATTGGAGAACGCCGTATCGACCATCTCCGAGGAGTACCTTCTTGAGTTTACGTCAGAATACGGTATACTAGAGGGTCTTCACCCATCGTTGCCTGGCCCAGAGGACACTATCGTGGACTTTCCGAAGGGCAAAGTCGGGATGTACACCAAATTCTTTGAATTTGCCAATTTCCGCATCCCAATCTCACAATTCCTTTTTGATATCCTGGGATATTACCAAATTCACATTTCACAACTTTCAGTGATCGGTGCGTCCAAAGTGAGCCACTTTGAGATCGCGTGCCGTGTTCTAAACATAACTCCCACGCTGGCCTTATTCCGTGTCTTTTATGTCCCTTCCTTTAACTCTGGGTGGATGTCGTTCAGCAAGCGGTCGGGAAAAAACACCCCTCAATGTTATACGAAACCCTTAGATTTCTTAAAAAATTAGAATAACCGGTTTTTCTGGGTGGATGAAGTAGTGTTTCCCACCGTCGTGGATTGGCACACAAGCGCTCCGAAGGACGAACTGCCGGCAGCAGGTTCCTATCATGCGAAGAATGTGGCAGTGCTTAACACACGCCGCACTCCCATCCGAAAGCAGCCGGAACTCCTCTTATGCCTGGTCGGGCTTAGCCAGAACTATCTCCTTGGGGATAATGAGTACCCCACCTTTTTGTATGACGATGGCCGGGGTGGGTGTTTTTAGAACTTTTATATCTCTTGTACATGTATCGCCAGTATCTAATTTAGTCCGTTTTGTTTGCAGAGATGGATCTGTTCAATTTGATTAGCGCTCCTAACCCATCAAAGGTGAAAACTGGGAGTAGGCCGCGTGCCGCGCATGAAGTACCTCTTTTGACCCTTACCGCTAACTGGGTCATAGAGATGAGGGTTGCGCATGCGGCTTCAGGATCTTCGGGTACACCTTCAACTGTTGAGAGGTCCCCACTAGACTTTGATAATAAGAACCCTGCCCCGACGGTGACTGGGGGTAGTGGGGCGGAGGAAACTGCCCAGGATGAGCTGGTATACGAGGAGCCTCCTGAAGTAACTGCGGCGACCGCTGAGGTTACACAGGGGGCTGTGGCGGAAGAGGTAGTGGCCGCTGAGAAGCCACAGGGTAGCAAAAGAAGGAAACAGCTTCCTCGCAAAAGGGCGAAGGGAGTTGGAGAGATGAAGCATCGCCAAAGTGCTAAGGAAGGGATCATGGATGGTTCTGCTCTAGAGAAAAACATTAGTAATTGGGGGAAAAATCCTTGCAGCCATTGGGAAAATCCCGCGGGAGACTTCGGCGGGTACTATTGATCCGGATCCTCTATCTTTTGTGAAGCCTTCCCCCATCCCAAAGCAAGATATTACGCAGTAAGTAATTTACACCATTATGTCCTTTTGAGTACTTGCACAAAGTATATTTCCCGCTTGCAGTTGGTTTTTTTTTAACCATGCATATGTTATCCGCCCATGTTTCAGGTCTTCCAAGGGAGCTGCCGTTACAGGGGATTCGGAGTCTGAGCCGTCTTCCCCCCATGCGGTTGGGTCGCCCGGGGGTATATACCAACCGGAATGGGGTGTTACTAACAGCTATCTTCTGAATACCCCAAAAGAATGTCAGGAGCTGGTGGACCACCTGGCGCCACCTGGGTACTTTTCAGAGTTGCGCCACTTTCCAAATGAAGAGTTTTTGAACCGTTATAACATAACCTTGGCGCGATAAGTGGCAATGGGATCCCAGCTACGGATACGGTTTGAGCAGGAGGCCAAACTGTTAAGGAAATCCGTGGCTCAGGTAGCCCGTCGGGACCAGAGAATTCAGGCCATAGAAAGTGAGAAAAATAATCTTGAGACCTTGCTAGAAGCTGAGGCTGACATGAAGAAGGCCGTAGAGGCTAGGAACACGGAGTTGAGTAAAGAGCTAGAAAGCCTCCGCGCCCGGTTCGTTGATCTTCAAGTTAGTCACGACGGGCTGTTCCAACAAGTTTCATCCCTTCAGGCTCAGGTTTCGGGGGAAGAAAAGATAAAAGCCTCGTTAGAAGAGTTTAAGAGACTTGAGGATGAAAAGGTGGAGCGTCGATGTGCGGAGATGGATGCCAGGTTGGATGCGTTGAGCATTGATTTTGATGAAGAACTTTATCCGCATATGTTGACAACCATTGCTGGCCGCCGATGGGTCATCGGGCACGGCTTCCATCTGGCCGTGATGAAGTGTGCTGAATCCATAGAGTTAAGGCAGAGGTTTGCTGATGTCGTGACCGCTGAGATTGCTAAGGGGATGAGTGAGGGTCTTAAACATGAAGTGGATCATGGAAGGGCACAGTTGGAATTGGATGCCCTTGAGGCGTACGACGCTGAGGCCGACACCAAGTTTACCACGGCCCTTCAGTCTCTAAAGGACCTGGAGTATCCTTTAGTCGATCAACTGGAACGATTAAAGGATGCTCCCCTAGATTTGATCATGACATCTTTACATCTGGAAAGTGACACTAGTCGTGGTGCCCCCGCAATCCATCGAGATGTCGGCTCAAAGCACTTCCAGTTGAAGATACCGGGGTTACCAGGAAGTAGCGACACAAAAGACCGTGGCAGTAAAGGAGGAGATGTATTGTAGAGGTTTAGCTGCGAACGTGAGCCGGGCTGAGAAGAAGAGGAAGTGCCGCATTGTGTGTCGTACTCATGGGGTTGGTTCTGCACACCATGCCCGGTCAGATGGGTTCGTGGTGCCGTATTGTGATGTAGTCCTCATGGTCTTTTAAATTTTGCTGATTGGAAGCGGCCTGTCCAAACCGAGGTTGAGCCTACCCGAGATCTGAGACTAGTGGACGTCCCAGCCCCGTGGTTGTTGGGAGATTGGGCCGTGAGCCATCTGTGCCGTTGTGGTACGGGCATACTTGTTTTGTTATGGGTTTATGGACGCGGATGTAGAGGCGAACCTATGTATGGTTTAGTAACATTTGTGATACTGAGCGGGGATTTTGGTCGGGGTGGGTTGTGGCGACTTCGGTGGAGCGGGGGGTACATGAGGAGGGTGCTTTTCTGGGGTTGGTAGTATGTTGCCGTGGCGATGGGGGGTGCTTCACACCTGACGGTCTTGAATTGGTGAGTTGTGGTAGTTGAAGAGGAGTAAGAGAGAGAAGTGAGGGAAAATGAAAAGAACAGGAGGAGAGAGAAGAGGGAGTAGGGATAGAACGAAACAGCGCGCGAAGAGCGAAAGGGGAGAGAGGCGTACGAGAGGAGCGAAAGAGGAGGGGAGAGGGACCAGGCGCATGGAAGGTGATGAGAGAGAAGTCGGCCAGTAAGAGAGGGGCGGAACGGAGAGTGGAGCGCAAAAGAGAATGAAGAGAGAGAAGAAGGAAAAAAGAGGAGGTGGCCGAGGAACAGGGGTAGGAGGAGTAGAGAGGAGAGTAGAATCGAGAGAGGAAAACTAGAATAGGACACGAGAAGGAGAAGAAGTAGAGAGGAAGCGGCGACGGTGAGACACAGAGAAGAAAGAAGGACAAGAAAGAGAGGAGGAGAGGAGGAAAACGAAAGGAGCGAAAGACAGGGGGAGAGGGAGTGAGAAAGAAGGAGAGAAAAAGAAGGAAGAGAAGAAAGAAAGCGAGAGAAGAAGGGTAGAGAGAGAGAAGGAGAAAGAAGAGCGAGTCAGAGTGCGGAAGGTAAGAGGACAAGAGCCGTAGGGGCAAGGACCGGAGTGAGTAGAGTAGGAAGACGGAGAGAAGAAAGCGAGACGAAGGAGAGGGTCGCACGGAGGAGGACGAAGGGAAGAGAGAGAGAAGAAGGCAAAAATGCAAAGAAGAGGAAAAGGGGAAGTCAGGCGCAGCCGCAAGAGGAAGCAGGGAGGAGAAAGAAGAGGGAAAGAAGGTAAGAGAGGAAAGATGAGAGGAGACGAGTAGGGGGCGAAGACACCGAAGAAAGCGAAGACCAACACGGGGAAGAGAAGTCAGGAGGCAGACAGTAGTAAGAAACAGGCGAACGAAAGGGAAGGAGAGAGTAAGAACAAAGAGGAAGAGAGAGGAGAGTAGAGCAAACGACAGAAAAAGGAAAGGGCACAGTAAGAAAGAGACGGAACAAGAAGGTGGACGCACAGAAAAAGTCCAAGGGAAAAAAGGAAGAACAGGGAACAAGTGGACAACCGAGCGCATTCCAGGCGCAGGAGCGAAGGAGGTGATCACCACAGGAGAGAGGGCAGAAGAGCAGGAGAGCGCGATAGCGCGCGAGAAGGCAGAGGAGAGGGCGAGAAGAGTGTAGCGCAACAGAACAGAGAGGCGACCGAGGGCAGGGTCGAGCAGGTTTCAGAGTCAGTAGGCGCAGTAGTAGATGAGAAAGAGAGTCGAGGGCCTAAGGGAAGAGCGAGAGCACATGCGAGAGCGAAAAAAACGTGAACGGGAGAGTACAGGACCCCGCGCCGTGCAGCCCGGGTCTGACACGGACCGACGAGCGCGAGAACAGCGGGTACGAGCGCACGCGTCTCCCTCTCTATTCTTTCTCCCCCTTTACTTCCCCCTCTTCTTTTCTCTCCCTTCCCCTCTCTCATCCTTCTCCTTCCCCTCTTCTCTCCTCTCTTCTCCCCTCCTACTTTCTTCTCTTTCTCGCCCTTCATCTCTCTTCCTCTCTCTTCCTTTCTGTCTCCTCTCTTTCCTTCTCCTCTTCTTCTCCTCTCCTCTTTCCTTTCTCCTTTTACTCTCCCTACCCCTTCCTCTCCCCTTTTTATTTTCGCTTCTCCTTATTTCTTCCTTCTTCCCCCTTCTCTCCCATCCTACCCCCTCTTTTCTCCTCCTCCTCCCTCTCCTTATTCTCTTCTTCTCCTTCTTTCCCCCCTTTCTCTCCATCTCCTCCTCCTGTTCCCTCTCTTCCATCATCCTCTCTCTCTTTCTCTTCCCACTTCCCCCCTCCCAATTCTCCCTCTCTCTCTCCTCTCCCTATCCTCTCCTTTCCCTCTCCCTCTCTTCCTTCTTTTCTTTTCTCTTTTCTCCTTTCCCTTTCTCTCCTTACCTCTTTCTCTTCCTCCTACCTTATCCCTCCTCTTCCCTCTCCTCTTTCTCTCCTCTCCCTCTTCTCTTCTCCCTCTCTTCTTATCTCCTCTTCCTTCCTTCTCTTTTCTTCTATCCCTCCTTTCCCTCTACTCTCTTTTCTCTCTCTCCCCTCTCTCCTCCCTTTCCTACTTTCTCCCTCTCTCTATTCTCTCCATTCCTCTCCTCTCTCTCTCTCCCCCCTTCTCTCCTCTCTTTTCTACCTTCTCCTCTCTCCCCCTCCTCTACTTTCTCTCCCTCACTCTCTCTCTTCTTTCTCTCTTCTCCCTCTCCCCTCCTTCCTCATCTCTACCTCCCTCTCTTATCTCTTCTTCTCTTCTCCTCTTCCCTCTCCCTCTCTCCTCTTCCCTCTCCTCTCTCTCCTTCCTCTCTTACCTCTCCCTCTTTCCTATCTCCTTCCCCCTCCCCTTTCTTCTTTTCTTACCTCTCCCTCTTTCTCTCCCTCTCTTCTCCTCCTCTCTCCTCCTCTCTCTTCTTCTTCTCTCCTCTTCCTCACTCCTCTCTCCTTTTCCGTCTTTCTCCTCTCTCTCCCCTCTCCCCCTTCCTTTTTTTCTCTCTCTATCCTCTATACTCTTTCTCTCTCTTCACCTCCTCCTTCCTCCTCTCTCTTCCTCCTTTCTCCCCTCTCCCCCCTCCTTCTCCCTCTTCCTCCTTCTTCTCTCTCTCTCTTTTATCTATCTCTTCATCCCATTTCTCCTCTTCCTCTCCTCTCCCCCCTCTCCTTTCCTCTCCTCTTTTTCCACCCTCCTCCCTCCTTCCTCCTCTCCTATTCCCTCTCTCTCTTCTTATCCTCTTCTTTTCTCTCCTCTTTTTCCTCTTACTTTCTCCTCTCCTCCTCCCTTTCCTCTCCTCCTCTTTCACTCTCTCTCCCCTCTCTCTCTCTCCCCTCTTCTCTTCTTCTCCCCTCTCTCCCTCCTCCCCTTTACTCTCTCCTCTTATTTTATAGACCGTCGAAGTAATCACAGTATAGTGCATGCATTCGTGGAATGACAGATAATAAATTAAGGAAGAAAGACAAATGTTTTCATAATAAAGAAACCCGCAGGGGTAGCTAGACCCTGCGGAATTTTATTAATACCGTAAAGACAAAAAGTTTTAAAAAGAAGAAATAATACATTGATTACTTTTATTAGCGGTCCTAATGGCAACATGATTCATCCATGCATGTGTTGCGGTCTAGAGGTAGCATTTTTTCAAGTTAGCGATGTTCCATGTCCGCGGGAGGTCTGCGCTGTCCCTGGTCCTCAGCTTATATGCTCCGTCTCCTAACACTTCCGTGACCTCGTAAGGTCCTTCCCACTTTGGTCCAAGTTTTCCACCAGCCGCGGCATGACTTGCGTCATTGCTACGATAGACAAAGTCCCCGGGTCTGAAAGCAACGTCGCGGACCCTAGCATTGTAGTACTTGGTCATTTTTACTTTGGCCTTAGCTTCACGAATTGCTGCGTGCTCCCTCTTTTCTTCTAGTAGATCCAAATTTAGCCGTAGCCCTTCATCATTGTGTACGGTGTCTACTGCCGCTGTACGGTAGGTGGGCATTCCGATTTCCGCTGGTATGACAGCTTCTGTTCCGTAAGTAAGGGAAAACGGGGTATCACCATGACTTGACTTAATCATCGTGCGGTGGGCCCACAGAACATGGGGGAGTTCCTCAACCCAATTCTTATTTCCTTCGCCCAGGCGTGCCTTGATTCCTTCACCCAAGCTCCGGTTTGCCCTCTCTACCAGTCCATTAGACTGCGGATGTTTTACTGAGGCGAACCGTTGTGTGATATTCAATTTGTCGCACCAATCCTTGAATGGGTTGTCACTAAATTGCTTGCCATTATCCGATATGATTTCTCCCGGGAGACCAAAGCGGCATACAATATTATCCCATACAAACTTTTTTACTTGAGTTCCTGTGATTGTCGCCACGACTTTCGCTTCTATCCATTTCGTAAAGACCTTGCCCGGTCCTTCTGGGAAGGGGCCGGCTATGTCAATTCCCCATTTGTGGAACGGCCACGGAGCCGTGATTGGGGTTAGCGGTGCATTGTTGGCCAATAATACCGCAGTCGTATAGCCTTTGCTACGACTGATCGTGGTCCTGCGTGCATGCTACACGACCCCTCATGAATTTCACGGATTACGTAGCTCGCTTGAAGTGGTCCGACGCACCTTAGCCATGGCTTCAAGAATGACCTCTTGTAGAGAGTCCCTTCCATTAATTCGTACTGTCTAGCTTTTATGCGTAGTTTGATTGCCTCCTTTTTGTTATCAGGAAGAGTCCCATCTTTCAAGTACTCCATTATTGGGTCATCCATGTCGGTCCGTCTTCCTCTACCACGGTCGTCACCTCCTTTTCTTGTATTGATTTTTCTTTAAGTACCTCGACCAAGACTTGGTTAGATAAATGCGTAAAACTGGTTGACGCGATCTTGCTCAGGGCGTCTGCTTTCTTGTTTCTGCTGCGCGGTACTTAGCTTATAGAAAAGTTAGCGAAGCCGCTGACCAAGCTTTTGACCTTCTCTAGGTATTTGATCATATTTTCTTCTTTGGCGACGTACGTTCCTAAGACTTGGTTTGCTACCAACTTAGAGTCTACGCTTACTTGCACATTGCGCACTCCCATCTCCGCTGCTATCCGGAGGCCAACTATTAGTGCCTCATATTCTGCTTCATTGTTAGAGGCGTTAAACTGAAACCGTAACGCATAGGTGAATTTCGTCCCCTCCGGGCTTGTCAGTATTAGACATGCGCCTGATCCGTCTACACATGATGATTCATCTGTGAATAATGTCTACGGCACTGGCGGGGTTTCCACAACTGATGTGTTTGGCGGATTTTCATCCGGCTACTCTACGAGGAAGTCCGCCAGTATCTGTCCTTTCACCGACGTTCTTGGACGGTACGTGATATTGTGTTCTCCTAGCATGATGCTCTATTTTTGTAGCCGCCCCGCCACGTCTGGACGTGAAATTACCTGCTTAATCGGCTGGTCGGTGATGACTGCAATGGGATGTGCCTGGAAGTACCTCCGTAGCCTCTTGGCGGCAAAAACTAGTGACAAAACTAGTTTTTCCATTGGACTATAGTTAAGCTCCGGTCCTTGCAACGCACGGCTAATAAAGTAGACTAGCATCTGAACCGTGGCCCTCTCGGTCATTAATACCGCACTAATCACTCCGTAGGAAGCGGACAGATACATAATCAATTCTTCGCTCGGTTTAGGTGCGACTAGCAGGGGTAGCTCCGACAGATGTTGTTTTAGTTGTTTGAAGGCTTGTTCCGCTTCTGGTGTCCAGTGAAAGTCACTATTTTTAATGCACTTCTTCAAGGTTTTAAATAGCGGCAAGGACTTTTCCGCGGATTTAGAAAGGAACATGTTCAAACTAGCCAACTTCCCATTGAGGCTCTGGACCTCTTTAATTGTCCGCGGGGATGGGAGTTGTCGCACGGCTTCCGTTTTTTTGGGACATGATTTTATTCCGTTAGGTGGTAAACTGTGTATCCCTTATAGATCATTCTATCACCGCTTTCCCGAACGTAATACATTTGTTCTGGGGTTAAGCTTCATATTTATTTTTTGTAACGTGCGGAACATTTCCTCTATGTCTCTTAGCATTTCAGCCTATGTGTGACTTTTAATGACTAGGTCATCGACATATACTTCCATGTTTCGACCAACTTGATTTTCGAAAGCTTTGTCTACTAGCCGTTGGTATGTGGCGCCTGCGTTTTTTAGACCAAAAGGCATCTTCGTGTAACAGTACACTCCTTGGCTAGTGTGGAAAGCTGTTTTTTCTTCATCTGACTCTGCCATCTGTATCTGATGGTATCCTTTGTAAGCGTCTAAGAAGCACTTAAAAGGATAGCCGCAAAGAGACTCGATTTTCCAGTCAATTTCTGGGAGCGGGTAAAAATCCTACGGACATGCTTTGTTTAAGTCTGTGAAATCTACACACATTCGCCAGCTACCATCGTGCTTTTTTACCATGACTGGGTTAGATAGCCAGTCGTTGTAGTATACTTCTCTCATGACTCCTGCCGCGATAAGTTTTTGTACTTTTGCTTGGATAGCTTTCGTGCGTTCCGGGGCCTGACCCCTTTTCTTTTGCCGTACCGGCAGGTATCCTTCCCGGATATTGAGTCGATGTTCAGTTATTGACCGCGGCACTCCTGTCATGTCGATGGCTGCCACGCGAATATTTCCAGTTTTTCTTCAAGAGTGGCACATAGTTCCGTAACGCCTGCTAAGGATAATGGTCGCTTCCATAATTGCCACCTCTTGATTAGGAAAAATTCGGATCGATGGTACTTTAGATTTTGTGACGGGTTTCTACTCTTTAGATACCCTATGCGGGTGATTGTAGTCACTGTAGCGTAAACTCAGCAGGTATCAAGATAGTGCTACAGATAGTCACTATTCCCCCATCGGCAGGAAACTTAAGCATTCCATAGGCCGTGGACGACACCGCTTGGATTTCTCTTATGCCCGGTCGCCCAATGATATCGTTGTATGGCAAAATTGATCTGACAATCATGAAGTCCATCCACGCTTTCGTACAATGATCTGGGTCATCCAATAGTACCAAAGCCTAATTCTTGTCATAGCGGCCATAGAGTTTTCTCCGCTAAAGCCAGTTAGGGATGTCTTTGCTCAGGCATTTGGCTTTTAATTTCGGCGGAGAGGTTGAAAGCAGTGCCTCCATAAAAGTATCTCCGTAGAGGAACCTCCGTCTATGTACATGCGGTGGATCATGTGTCCACTGATTTCTGCTTCTATGACGAGCGGACCTTTCGTTCCGTCGCTATTAGCTAGCGGTTGGGGAACGTATCTCATGCTGTAAGCAAGCTTTGAGGTCAACTTTTGTTTCGTTCATCTCTGCCATGCTGTGATCATACTAGATCGCAAGGATTTGTCTTTGGCATAGCCTCATTTTTTCCATTCTTCATTTGATCTCGTCCTTGCTTAATTTCCTTTATCAGGTGCGAGAGCTTGCCTGCCCGCACTAGCTCTTCTATCTACCTTTTCAACTGCATGCACTCATCTGTGCTATGTCCTTTGTCTTTGTGGAATTCGCAAAACTTGTTGCTACTCCTTTTTTCTATTGGGGTTACCATTGGCGGTGGCGGTTGAAATTTCCCTGCTTCGGCCGCGAGGATTTCTTTAGATGACCTGGTAAGAGGGGTAAACCTATTAGACCCCCGCCTTTCCCTTGACTGACCTCGGAAGTCAGATTTTCTGGTCGGATGGATGCCGCTTGGATTGATCTTGTGGTTTCCACGGTACATGACCTTTCTTTTTAGAAGCGGCAGCGGCTTTTCCTCGTATAAAAGCAGTGGTAACCGTCATCATTTCCTCCATGGTCTTTGGGACGTGTTCATTCAGACGCTTTGTTAATTCGGGATTGTTGACCCCATGCATGAACCCGAAGATTCACATGCATTCAGGGGCTCCTTTCATGCGCCCAGTTTCAATTTTGAACCGTTCCATGAATTCTTCAATCGTTTCCCCATCTCTCTGTTTGATGTTGTGAATTTCTACCGGATCTTTCACATACTTCTTCTGCTGCATGAAGTATGCTAGAAAGGCCGCTTTAAGGCCCTTGTACCCATCTATGCTTTCTGGAGGTAATTCATCAAACCAGACCCTCGCGGCCCCTATTAGGGTGGAGTTAAACATGTGGCACCACGTAGGCATCGCCCATCGTTCTACCTGCGCCGCGGCTTGGAAGATTTTTAAATGATCTTCCGGGTCCCCGGTCTCGTCATAGGTTTTTACATTGTTGGGCATGCGCGTCCTCCGGGAACTTTTGAAGTTGCGGATTCTGGGTGTGAACGGATCCACATCTTCACAGGTCCAAGGTTCAGCGAGGTCATCTTCCTCTATTCGCTTGTGTCTTTTCGTCCTTGACTTCCAGTGTCCTTCATTACTGGAGCCACTTTCTGACCCGCGAGATGATGGGGATTCGCTATCCCTCCATCTTTTTTCACGGCGGCTTCGATCTTCGTCCTGCGGTCGCGATCTATACTTAGTTTTGGTTCCCCCAGGGTAAGTATCGTCATATGCCTCTTCAGTGCCTCGGAAGCGGTCTTCCCTATGGGAACGTTCCCTACTGAGCGGGCGACCTCTGCTACGAGAGGGGTCTCTTGAGTACGACCTGCTTGGTCCGGATTTTGTTACGCTTGGCGAATAGGTCTCACTGAGACGCTCATGCACGCTTTTCCTCTGGTTGCTTAGGCGACTAAACATGTTTCTGTCATCGCGCCTTTTGTGACCACGAATTCTGGATCTCTCGGGGAGGGTTCTGACGGATGAATTATCCGCCCTCGAGTTTAGGGAATTTTCCCTTTCTCTTCGGGTTTTCCTTGAGTTTTCCCCAAAATTTAATCTGGTTTGGACTTCATAGTGTTCTTCACAGAAGTCCTGGATATTTACCCTGGGTGCGGCGTCCGGCGCCTTCTCTTTATTTGCAGTTCTCGTGACAGTGGTCACGACAGGGGTTAAATTTGCCATTGCGCTCATTCTGATGAGTGGTTCCTAGTATTGGGTCCCACGGATGGCGCCAACTTGTTGATACAAAAGATTGGCTGGGTCTAACTTGATCCGAATAGATGGCTATTCGGGTGTAGAGTACCTTGTTCTTGTACCAAGTGAATTTATTGAGGAACCCTGCACAAGGAAACAAACGACGTTAATCTTATCGTGGGAGCAGATCCCACGATTGGACTCCGGCGTGAGAGTAAGTATATGGCTTGGAGAGTAATTGTATGTATTTAGGGTTTATGAGATACCTGTATTGATGAGAATTGTGTTCCTTTTATAGACCGAGTACCCTTTAGGGTTTCCGTGACTTTCGGCCCAAGATACGGCCGGTATTGTCAGAACTCATGGTTATCCTTGTTGGTTTAAATAAGGGGAGCATATCTTCTTATTTAATTAGGTTATCCTTTTCCCGAAGATAACTTTGGAGAAACGCCGCGGTCACGGTTGTTATACCATTGGCAGCGACCCGTAGGTCTTAGAGGCCGTGACCGTGAAGCATGGATCACAGGCCCATTAGTAGCTAGAGTCCATTAGTATGATTGGGCCGGGCCGACCCCTACTATACGTCATCAACATACCACTTGGCATAAGGAGTTATTGGTTTACTAGTATCATCCTCATGCACTAGAATTTTGCCTTCTTAATAATTAAGAGATGTAAGTGTTATTTCTACTCAAATTTTTTTTGAACCGTTGTTGCTTATTATAGAATAAAATGATGAACTTCATCATTTCATAGCGAGATAAGTCCGTAGTGAATGACAGTAAATGTGAAAGAAAATAAACGTGTCATTTTGAATATGAAAATTATTTGTGTAAATGTCGAAATTTGATAATCACCTTGTTATATATGTGTTATATTATGTATCATGTGGTTTTATTTGCTTGCATGTGAGACACTTGATTAATTGATTAATGACATACTTTACTAGTATAGGTTGTGTTCTATTAATTTATAATGTTATAAGCTAGTGAGCTCTACATATTATTCGAATTTATTATAGAGAATGTGCAATTGAAGCACATATGGTCATAAAGTATAAGTTTATAAGCCAAGATTATTGTTGTAAGTTGCATGACCGGATGGACCATTCCGGGTCAATGATGATGCGAAATGTATAAAAGAATCAAGTTTCTTGAAAGATAGATTTCATTGTTCTCATTGGAAGTTAATTGTTCATATATCATCACCAAATTATAGTAAGGACTTTTGTCCTATAAAGTTTTGGAAATAATATAAAGGGGATGTATGTAGGCCTATACATCCGTCATGTGGATCATTTTGAGTTTTAAAATCGATGCATCGTCAAAATGATCACCAAAGACGCAACTTAAAGTTGGCGTGATTAATGCTCGACTTATAAAATACGAGCACGGTTTTCCAAATAAAATTATTGAGAATGGTGGTGAATATTTTCAAGTATCGGGCGATTATTGTTATTAAGTGTTGACTTTAGAAGCCTATCGTTTATACACGGGATTGCTTTTGTTGAAAGTTTATAATAACATCTTCCGTTGATTGCCAAAGCCAAATAATTATGGAACAAATTTTAGTTTATGGGAATGTTATAACATATGAATTCGCATCTTGCCAACAATTTATAATAAATCCTCCCCGTTATAATGGTTTTTGGTTACAAACCATATAGTTCCCATGTGAAATATTGTAAATGTGCAATATATAGTAAATCCACCTTGCACAAAATGGACGTTAAGAGTGATAATTCATTCTGGGGGAGAATGAGTAAGCAGAGAATTTGGGATATGGATTAAGATAATATAAATGTTGATCCTCACACTAATGAATATGAACATGAAGTTCAAGGGACAATTTATATTCCAGATCTAGTAATTGCCAGACAAGTTAAGTGACATAAATGAAATGACTAGATCATATATACGCTGTTAATGCTCCAATTAGAATGTTTGTCCCAGTAGTAAGAACCAAAAAAATGGTAGTGAGTCTATGGCACGTATGCAACGTGATAGACTATGAAATTCCAATTAAAATCCTTCGAATGAATAGATAAAATGGTAGCAAGAAAGTTAAGATGGTCGGAATCGGAGGTAATGAAGGACCCCATATACAACTCAAAGAGACACTAGCTGAAGGTAATTGGAAAAATCAGGGTAATGTAGGACAAACTATGAGATCTCATAAATGTAAATGCGGATGGTCTAAGTAGTAAATATGGAATACGAAAAAGTTAATGAATCGACGTCGATAGTATTATATAAGATAATGGCCATGGTAATGATTATGTAAATTAATAAATAGCGCTATAATCATGGTGAGGATCAGGGAAGAATACCTACAGGAAGTGCCGATGTTTAAATGAGCAGCCAAAAGATGTAAAGACGCAAAGAAATAATGAAAGATTGAAGTCTCTAGTGACGAGACATGGTTATAAGGAGACATGTTCTCATGTGGTGGATCAAATAATGCATTAATATTTTATAAGTCTGGCAATATAATAAGTAATTCGTATTGCGTTAAAAGATAAATGAATAGAGCTCATGTGATGTTGAGATTTTATTACAAGATATAAAATGCAAGAAGCATGCTAGTTAATTTTACTGCTTAAAGCGTATAAGATAAGTTCTCGAGAACACTACTTGATTGCATTGAATTAATCATGTTTTGAGCATATGTGTTATAATCATATTGATGTGTAGTATTGTGCCAAATAAAGAATTATGTTTGCTTATGAAACTTTATAAAGAGATCTTGATTTTATGGTTATGAAGGTGACTAAATGCATAGAAGTCAAATTTGAAACAAAAAGACACAGTTTGTCTTAGCTTATGAATTGAATATCTAAAGGATGATATATATGTACATCATGAAAAGTAAAGCAAATGCGAGCTATCTTTATATGGAAAAACGACTTTAATGTTTATGAAGTCACATGATGTTAGAGAGACCCCCTTGATTCACAAAGATGATGATCACAATATCGATTTAGATATGTCATACTAAAATGTGTATGAACCATTAATTTTTCGCAAGTGGTCATACATGGTGTTGGTAATGAATAACTTGTAAAGTTTGGTGATATACTTGAATGAGATGTATGACGTATGGATATGCGAACAACATGTGTAGAGAATATTTATTCACTTGATTCTATCAAGACACTTTAATGTGCATTTCAAAGACTAAATGAGCTTAAGTGATGTGATCATCAGGGGGAGAGAACATACGCGTTGCACTCTTTTTCCCTTGACCATGGTTTTGTCCCCACAGGGTTTTCCGGCAAGGTTTTTAATGAGGCAACATCCCCGAGCGTATAAAGGATTTATGTACTCTTTTTCCTTCACTAGATTTTTGTCCCACCGGGTTTTATCTAGTAAGGTTTTAACGAGGCATATTCCTCAAATGGACATCCAAGGGGGAGTGTTATGGATAAATATGGAATGGATGTCCATATCTTTTAATATTGGTAGTTATCTTATTAGAATTGTATCATGTAGAATACTCCATCTTGTATCTATATATACATACCTCCATTGTGAGATGAATAACACAATTCTCTATTCTCTCTATCTTCTTGTTATTGTTTATTATCTTCTTGTTACTGTTTATTGTTCTTTACTTTATTGTTTTACAACATATATACTTTAATAAACAAACATCAATATCTATCTCCTGTTTAAATTTATGTTTCTGTAACATAATCTCATTGCTCTTTATTTGAATTTAGGATGGAAGTTATCAAGGTTTATATGCAAAAGCTTGTGCAGAAGATAGGCCACCGCGTGATGAATGCTGATAGGAGCGTAGTAAGTCCCTAAAAGCTTGAGTTAATTTTCACAAGAAAATTAATTACGGTTCATGTTGATAATTACGTTTAAACTTGTCTTATACAGAGAATAGAAGATGTCCTAAGAAGAAGCAACAAGGAGCGGAGAAGAATCACCGCCAATAGGATATCTTGCTTGTTTTTGCTTATTGGAGTTTGCATAGTAATCTTCCTGGTTGGAGCCTACGTCCTTTTGAGTTATGGGTTGCCATATATAAAGAAGGCGGACGTAGTTGATGTGGATATGAGGCTCGGTATCATAAACGACACGAGCATATCCCTTGAAACGAAATTGAGCCTTCAACCATATTTTCAGAAGAGGGTCAACCTCAAGGTATACCCACACGTAGCAACCTACAACTTAACTACAAGTCTTTCTCCCATCTCGTTTTCAAAAAGCAAATTTATGATTGAAAAAGAGCAGACTATTGTAGTAAAGTTCGAGCAGCATGAAATCGTTCACTTGCCCTTAAACGATTGTTATTTTTCAAATGAATTAATATACGTGGTATTATTGTTTTCAATTTATAATGATTATGTTCTATATTTGCATGTTTAATTCATGAGTGACTTGTTGCATTCTAAACTGTGTTCATTGCTAGTTAACAAGATGAGAGTATTGTTGAATTAAGACAAATGTGAGCAGTTGGCCATACCCTGTTGAATATATAAAAGATATGTCTGCCAAACTCATATGTTATTCAATGTGATTGAATATTGGATACTCAACCTGTCTTTGTCATTTTATGGATCGGCGTCATTAAGTGAGTTGCACATATGATAAAAAAATTTGCTTATCCTCAGGCTTGAGATGCAAGCATGTGTTGCATGTATGGATGACATTTCTTGATTATAGACAACCGCTATGCTCAATAAGGTAGTTATAAAAGCTATTTTCAGAAATGTATTGAAGTACATGAATGACACTTGTAGTTAAAATATAATTTGTTCCTCCACTTGTTTGGGAGTTAGATACTTATTGGGGTCCTAGCTGGGTTGATCAGATGTTTGCATGGTCGTGCCCAAAGTGTAGAAAAGATGATTCTTTTTACATTGGTAATCTAGATCAATACAGAGTCGAGAAATAGAATCGTTAAATTATAAGATGACTTTGATCCATATCCATATTTAACACCGTATTTGATACAAAAGAATGAATTAACTTGAACCATTGATATTGAGAAGTTTAACGAAACTGCACTCAGGTATTTCTGAGAGCATTAACGTGTTGCTAGACGCTTAACAATGTTAGTATGTTATATACTATGATGATGACTTTCGCAAGTGGGATCTGTTGGGAAGTGCTCATGCTATACGGATATTTATACGACTGAAAATACGTGAGCCTATTGGAATCACACACGTATACGCATAGATACTACTCAATTAGTATAGATGATAATATAAGTGTATATTTATTATATATATATAAATAATCTAACGATAATACTTAACGGTCATTAATTGTTTGTTATACGAATCATAACCATTAGCCCAAAAATTAATATGTAAATGTACATATTAATCAAATAGTTAAACTATCAAACGTAGGGGGCATTTTAGGACTTAGGGGGGGGGGGGGTGTCAACCTAAAGGCTTAGGGAGGGGGGATGGGCTTTGTTATCTTAGGCATTAAGTCATTAATTTTAGGATGCCCTAATCCTAACACTATATAAATAAGGTCTTAGGTTCTCATTCATTCATCTTATTCTCTTCTTTCTTCTCTCCTTAGATGATCCAGAAGATCCCCTTGTAAGGGATTTTGCGTTTTGGTTTTCTTTGTATATAGAGAACTCGGTTCTTAATTGATCGTTAGTCATTGGAACTAGCATTCGGGTAGCATCGATTGACGTGTAGTGTGGATAGACGTAGAGGTTACTTACTTTAGTAACCTGATCGGGTTTCGTGCTCCTCAACGATCACACATAGGTGATCAATTAGCTTCGTTGTTCGATAGCTTTTTTTGCTAAAAGGTACACGTTTCTTTATTTAAGTTTTATATTAATTATATTAGCTATATGTGATTCATTTCCGATGTAATAATAGGTTATTATATAAATAATTATAATAAAAAGTGTTAGAGCTTGTTCAATTTCCGGTTAATGGGTGGGTATTTGTGAAAGTGGTAAGTCCGATAGCATGAATAAGACTTTTGAAAGTGGTGCTAGCCAAAATTTTGTTTGGTGCGTCGGTTTATTATGTGTGGCAAAAGAGAAACAATCTCTTTTCTAAATTGAAAGTTTAATCCAAGTTAATCCGGTTAATGGGTATTTGTGAAACAATCTCATTTCAAAAAGAGGGAGGGACAAGTTAATCAAGTTTATGACTTGATAGAAACTAATGACCTTAGAGTTTGAAAAATGCATCGTAAGAGAGAATTACTTAAAGACGGTTAATTAGCACATGCACGACATGATGTAATTTAAGATTTAGGTAAAATAGTTTATTGCATCTTCTATTAGAAGAATTCACCGATAGGAAAAATATCCTCTAAAGTTATGGTCAAACATGATTGATCATGTTAAGTTTATTGTGAGTGGAAATAAATAAGTGGGCCCATGATTTTTATTAAAAGAAAAAGTTTTATGCAATTAACTTATTTGTGATTGGTGAACATGATGTATCATGTTTGACTCAACTTTAAAGGATTCTAATACTTTGAATCAACCTTTTTTGAACCCGGTTTGTAAATTCAAATCAATCGGAAGTTCCTTCGATTAAAGAAAAGATGAATTTGGTATAAAATGAGGAAAGTTCAATGTAAATCTCTTGTTTTCTAAAGACATAATGAACCAATCCTAACCATTTATTTATTTTTTTATCAAAATTAAAAAAAAACACTTTCTAGCTTTTTTTTAAAATAGCATATTTTGCAAATGTAAATCGTTAAGCGAAAAGAAGCATACCATCACGATGATAATTAAATCATCTTTCTATACAAGAGAATTTTTATATATAGTTTTAACGAACTTTTTTTGTGTTGAAATTTACGTTTGGAAAAATCACATGTGATTTGTTATTTTAAAATCACATGTGCTTTTATTAAATCACATGTGATTTGTGAAATAACACGTGATTCTAAACATATAAATCACATGTGATTTTTTCAAATGCGAAATTTTAACACTAAAACAAAACTCGAAAAACTAAGTGCGTCAAAAGAATATCGAAGTGGCTGACTACTGAAAGATAAAAAAATTCTCGTCGCGATAGTTTATTTTTTGTCGCTTAAAGATTTGCACTTGCAATATATATATATTTTTTTTAAAAGGTGGAAACGATTTTTTTACTTTAATTAAAAGATAGATGGCCTGGTTCATTTTAGTATTTAGAGAATATGAGGTTCAACTCGTTTATATTATTGAATTGAATGTGGGATTGCTTAAAATTAGAAAATTGAAATAGACGATAGATATCGAGATCAATCTCAATTTTGTCAACAATCTATAAAATAACATTATTTTATTTGTTACGATTGTTACTAGTTTAGTTGTTTCACTGTCTATCAGACATAGGGCTGAGCAAAGTGAACCGAAAACCGACCCGACCTGACAAACCGAGCCGAGCCGAAACGAGCTTATTCGGTTCGGTTTTCGGTTTTATATAAGTATTTCGGTTTAGTCGGTTCGGTTTGAGTTTTCTTCGGTTCGATGCTTATTATTCAGACATACAACAAAGACAAAAGGTGCCACAACATTTTGAATCTATTATATTTCCTTTGGGAGGCAAATGATCCAAGCAAAACCTTCCACACGAAACATATTCACATTTATTTGGAGCATAGTCATACATATAAGGTCTAAACACATCACCTGCTCGACACAAATTTAATAATAAAAGTTAAAAGTCATAAACACTATAAGAAAAAAGACTTTGAGTGAGAGAGGTTTTAATGGCAGAAAAGTGTTACTAAGTCAAACCTTTTAATGATACTTTTGAAAAAGTGTGAGAAAAAAATAAAATTTTGAGATTTTTTTATATTCAAAATGTGTCATTAAAGGTAAAAAAATATATACTTACATTTTTATGTCACTATAAGTAGATTTTTACCTACTAAACTTCCACTTACACTTTTTTTAGTGTGGGAGAAGAGAAATGCTAGAGTTTCCACAAAAAGTTTTACAAAATGATTTGTCATGTAACTTGTGGATACATGTAAGAGAGATAATTCAAAAGTAACTTTGAGAAGACCACCAATTACATGACAAATCATTTTATAAAACTTTTTGTGAAAGTTTGTTTGTGATTCTAGCATTCGAATCATATAAAAGTTTGAGTGACACCTTTTTATATTTTTCAACACACTTTTTGACTTTTGATGACAACTTTTATATGTATAATGAGAAGACAACTTTTTGACTTTTGGTATCATAGTGACAACTTTTTGACTTTTTTTAGTGTTTGATGGTCAGCGGTTTGTATATTTTATTTAGTCGTGGATTATAGTGTTACATTCTTTAGTTTAGTTGTGGATTGTGAATTTTGGGAATGTGAATTGTTAGTGTAATTTATCAGTGTTTTAGGAATTAATTTGTTAAATGGGAATTAATTTGTTAAATGAATTTGTTGAATGTGGATTGTTAGGTTGAATAAATTTTACCATTGGTTTTTTGTTGGATATTGCGAGAAATTATGATATGTAATTACACCATGTTTAGTCATTTTTATGTCACTATAAGTAGATTTTTACCTACTAAACTTGCACTTACACTTTTTTTAGTGTGGGAGAAGAGAAATGCTAGAGCCACAAATAAATTTTTACAAAATGATTTGTCATGTAACTTCTGGATACATGTAAGAGAGAGAATTCAAAAGTAACTTTGAAAAGACCACCAATTACATGATAAATCATTTTATAAAACTTTTTATGAAAGTTTGTTTGTGGTTCTAGAATCATATAAAAGTTTGAGTGACACCTTTCAACACACTTTTTGACTTTTGATGACAACTTTTATATGTATAATGAGAAGACAATTTAGTGAAAGCCGTATGATTGGCAGTTAAATTCTTATTTTTCCCGAAAACCCAAACGTACCAATAGTGTAAACATCAATAAAACAAGTTTAATGTATTTATACTTTCTAAACAATACTACTATATATGTTTAGAATAAGCTAATACAAAACACAAGAGAACATAGAAGGTTAACATATGCCCGAAAAATAAGCTAATACAAACACCCTTATAGTAGTTTTTTTAGCCTCATTAGCACTTACACCTTTAAATTAAGTGCCTACTTTTATTTTTTATAACGTGGTGCTTCAAGATAGTTGTAATACGTTCCTTTTGTATTTCAGGGAATTCACAAGAGAACATACAAGGCTGGCAAAGATCATTGAAAGCAGGATTAATACATGATGACGTTTGAGATGAAAGGAAAATGGGTGGCCTTGAACAGGTGGGTTTGGGTGCTGATATTGGTGCGTTTGGATGTTGAAATGGGTGCGTTTGGCATAAATTTTTAGTCGCATAAGTTAATTGAACTTTATACTTTCATACTTCACTTTTTCTATTCATGAGACCCATTGTTACTAAAATATTAGCGTATGTAAAAAAAGTGGAAAATGAACCTTACAAGGCTTAATAAGCCACAAAAAAAAGGCTTATCTAACACTATAGATCATCTTAGTCCTGTTGCTAACTAAGATTAAAGCCCAAGAAAATAAGCTAAGGATAAACACCCTTTAGGTTTGAAAGAATGTAATTTTATATACCATACTAAGAAATTTATGTCATCATACGGTCCTCAACCCGACAGTCTTATGTGGTAAGAGAACCCTGTGAACTTTCAACCATTTGCAACAGCCAAGATAGTAGGGTTTTATCTGAGATGCAGTCGCAGCTACGTGTGCAAGATATGAGGACACACACGTATGCTCATCAGGATGCTTTCCGGAGGTATTCTGATATTTGTTCGGGTAGTACAGCGCGACAGCATAAGACAGATGTCAAAGGTATTGTGAATCAAGCAGAATGTTTTTTCTTCGTTATTTATTCAATAATGCTTTTAATCTGAATTTAATTTACATATTCATTTGACATTTTATAGGAACGACATCAAGTGTCCCAAAATCTATTACCGACAATGGTAAACGGAAGGTGAAAACATGTGATGATTCTAATGTGTTTCAGGCATACTCTGCCCTATGTGCACGTAATGTGAGGCCGCATTGTTTGTCAAATGTACCAGAGCCTGCAGATGTTCCTAACTTTGGTGGTACACAGAATGACAGCTGCGACGTCTTTGAGAAGTACACAAACATGTGTGACAGACTCCTTGCGGACACTGATGAAATATAACATATCGCCGTTTTCTTCAAAAGGGTGTTCATTTGTTTTTTCGTCATTTTTTTCACAGTGTTTATTATTGACATTTTGGGTATTTATTATTGGTGGACTTTTCACTGTGTCTAGTTCACAGATACTACTAACCAAATCTGTCCCTCGGGTTCACTCAACAATGGAAGGAGCAACAGGAAAAGACTCAACCTATCGCCGCCACCAGTTGAAGCCGTCGATTCGTTTAAGCATGGTATGGCCTGACACCGTTTGGAAACCCCACCACGCGTCTCATGAACGTTAACCTCAGATTACCTCACACCAGAGTTAATCATTTAGTAATGCATTGCATTGTATACATTTAAAGGTTTCCTGCTTGCTAATATAAAAAAAAATTTTCGGATCATTTGCTGTTTGTGGTTACAGAACTGTGCTGCTATTTTGGTCCTCAAATCAGCGTAAAAGAACACACCAAAACTCTAAGGTTAACCCGATGTAATCTCTTATTAACCTATTGTATATGTTAACATTATTAATGCAGAGGAAATATTGATGCAAGCAACAAGGATGACGAGGCGATTGACCCGACTGAGCGGGATTTCTCATTTTTCTGCTCCATAATTTTCATCACGTTCTATTAAATTCACGGGTGATTCAGAACGGGCGCAACATACCATAAGCGAAGGTAGCGAAATTGGATCAAACTACGGTGCGGTGACTGTATTCAAAGAGGAAGTTCAAATTCCTCCACCTTCAAGTGTCATAAGTCTGATCATATGAAATCTATTAAGTAAAGACTTAATGCAACCTGCCCCGTTAGATCCCTGGCCTATTTTCCAGACCCGCTGCAGTTAAGCAATACCCGCCTCATATGACCCTCTACCTGACCCACCGATTTCGTCTTCTTTATCTCTTTCTACGTGAGCCTTTTGTATTTTAATTGGAAAAGAGTATAAGGAGTGGCAAAATTAGTACTTTCTCACACTTTGAAGTATCATCAGTATTCCATATATAGGTTAGTATATGTTTTACCAAGGATATTTTTCCACGGTGTCTGTATTTAGGCATATGATGTAGCGGCCTAGAAAAAGGAGAAAAGTTGGGTAGTTTAGTTGACAAAAGTTCAGACCTTAGAACAGCTTCATAGGTGCAGACCCTATTTGCTTTCATAAACTATTATTCTTGGAAAATATAGTTTCATAATTAGGCAAAGCAGTTTCTTTCTTTCTTGCGGAACCATAATTGACTGCATATACTGTAATGATATAGGCATCAATGTCTCAAAAGTTTCGAGTGTGTTCTTGGATAGTTATAGCTTCCCACTGGCAAGTAAACAAATAAAATGAGATTTTGGTTAAAGGGTTTATTGGTTATGATTAAAGCACACTTTTAATTTATGTGTTAGATAGTGCATAGCATTAGAACGAACATGGCGGCAGTAGCTAGGTCACCTTTACCATTGGTCTTAAATCATCTCAGGCCTAACAGGGTATGAAGCAAATTTACTATGGCATTCACTTTTCATTACATAAAAACAAAGATTTGGAATTAAGCATGTGACTGTAACAATAGGCAAACATACTTTTTTAGATAAGCTAACGACACAGGAGGCTCACCCGGAAAACAAAAATTGGATACATAATTTAATTGAGCTTATGAAACATATCGGCACTACTTTGTATTTGCATTTCAAGCCACCTTATTATTCATCATTGCTTTACTAATTGGAATGGGACTATGTGAGGCTTTAGATATGTTCAATCGTTATGATTCTAAACTGCTTAGTGTTCCATGAATGTTCGATTCCTTTTTCTGTTTATTTCAAAGATTGACAAATTTTATGTATGCTGTTAGTTACACATTTGTAAATATATTGTTACTTTATAAAATTTGGTTTGTCAATTATTCAATTTTCTAAAGTGATAACCATTGCTCATTTATTTGTTACAGACCTGGCTAGGGTGCTGGAACAAGCGGCATGAGCTCACTTTCGTGGATATTGAGCAAAACATTGCCTGCCACATCAGAACATGGAGTACACGCGGCCATAATGAATTGTTCGAGAATGATCATAAGCAAAGGTAAAAGTAAGACACTTTTACTTATGAATAAGTCGACTTAAGTTGCATTACAGAAGTATGTTAAACTAAAGGATTAGGAAAACTGAAACGGCATTTTTAATCAAATGGAATTCCTATTCCTTGCAGGTGGGGCTGAAATGGGGGTTAAAATGGGTCAGTTTTGGGGCTGAAATGGGTGGCCTTGAACAGGTGGGTTTGGGTGCTGATATTGGTGCGTTTGGATGTTGAAATGGGTGCGTTTGGGGCTGAAGTGGGGGATAAGGTGGGTGCGTTTTGGGGCTAAGATGGGAATGAAATGGGTGTGTTTTGGGGCTGAAATGGGGGTTAGAATGGGTCACTTTTGGTGCTGAAATGGGTGGGCTTGAACGGGTGGGTTTTGGTGTTGAAATCGGTGTGTTTGGATGCTCAAATGGGTGCATTTCGGGGCTGAAGTGGGGTATGAGGTGGGCACATTTTGGGGCTGAAATGAGGGTTAAAATGGGTCAGATGTGGGGTTGAAATGGTTATGGGATTCGAAGCTGAAAAGGGGGATGATATGGGTTAAAATGGGTCAGTTTGGGGGCGGAAATGGGTGCTTTGAAGGCTCAAATCAAGGTCTCATTGTTAGGATCAAGACTCATGGGAGCTAACTACAGGAGAAAAGATCGAAACGCAATTACAGAATGAGGATATAACAGGTAACTTACTTTAGACGTCTCATTGTTATGATCATTCAGAATGCATCTTTCGTTGCTTCATTTTATAGTATTGATTCGATATGTGATTTTGTCATTCGTTTAGATGCCACATTTTTATACATGCCTACCGTTGGAAAACCATAATGCAACTCTTGAACACTTTGATTCACTTTCTTTATAGATTGAGGCATTGTCCTAAATAAACCTTCATATCATGTGTCCCTGATATAGCAGTTTCGACTAATTTACTAAAGAAATAGCTAATACACGTTGTGTTTTATGTGACTCGAATGTGTAAAATAAAGAAAAGACTCGAACTACATATTATGTTTGTTTCTAGGCGGGTCAGTTAAGTCACAGTATGTATTTTTAGTTTTGAGCAGACTTATTTTGTTGAGGTGTGGTTTCCATATATGTAGAGTCAATACAATTTGCTTTCTATTTCTAATTGTTTATGTTCACTAAGAAAATTTACCCAACTTATTTTCAACGAATTCTACCCAATTCTATCATCATTTGATTTCAAGGAATCTTACCTATTGGAAACGCTAGACATTAAATAAATCAACTCCACAATGGCGATTTAACCCTTTTTATGTTATTACAGGAAGAAAGGGGAATTGCATGGATCTCCTACCTCTTCTAGCTTACTACTGGAATTCCTACATACAACAAGTGGATCAACCATGGTAAGGAACATATGTATGTTATGTTTTTGTCTGCATATAAACACATTACGCATATATACATGAGTAGAAGTTAAAAAAGTCCCTTCATCTTGAATTTATGATTTTGCTTCACTGATCATCTAAAATCTTTTAACGCATTCATCTTATTTCAAAACAGGAACAACTGAACCGCCCCATATCGAACACACGAGTGAAAGCCTAAAACACCTTACAAGTTACAGAACTTATTATCATATCC